>OMLM01000673.1:45295-60793 GCA_900302695.1 Helostoma temminkii
TATAGTAACTGTAGTTTCTACAGACCCCAAGATTTGGTAAAGCTGTCCACAGATCAGAGCAACATGACTGTAGATGAAATGTACAAACATATACAGTTTGTGAAAAAATAAAATGTAAAAGAACCAAAATAATATTTAACAAGCTAAGGAAAAGAGCTAAACTCTTTGACTGTATGCTTTTAGTTTGGGCCCTAGGTGAGTCTCAGATTTGAATGTGGGGGAAGTTGCCTGTGTAAAATGATAGGCAAATGGGAGGAGGGCTAATGGACTGATTCTGTGGGTTTTAGAGGAGGGGGAAGAAGCCTGCAACATCAATCTGCTGTCTGCTCCCTCTCAATCTGTTTCAGTTCCACTCTGACATGACAGCATGGGGGTACTACAGCCCTCGATTCATCACTGGGTCTGGAAATAACAGGACACCTCCAGTTTGTCATACTAGATTAGTCTGTGGCCCGTAACCACTGTCCTTAATAGAGTCTCCAGCGTTTCATCTGAGATGTCCAGTAGACCACCACTGTAGACCTCAGGGGGACCCATAGAGGTTGTATTGACATGTCTTGTACTGACTCACTTTGTGTATAGTGAATTTCACTTCTACTATAAAACTAACAATTCTTTCACAGTTTTTAAAATGGAAATTTTGGTCTTTGGTCTAATATTAGATTTTGCATGTGTCGCTAAGTGTCAAGACTGACCTTCATTTTTTCTATGATATTTCTCAGAGAAAATTCAGGCACAGTTCACAAGGACTCGAAAGTCTGAATCGGGCACATGAAATTAGTCGCAATCTGTAATGTTTCTTAATTGGTAATTAGCTTTTACTTTGTGGATCACGGGTCCTGGCACTGAGATTGGCCTCAGTTTTTAATAAGTGCTTGACCAGTGGGGAAGTGTAATGGATATTGCAGGGTTAGGCCAGGAAGGTGATACAGTAGCTCATCACTACTTCCCCTCCTGACCTTGACTAGCTGTATGGTTCTTTGAAAATCTAAGTGCCCATCTTACAGTATGCCTGAAGCAATTCAGGAGTCCATATGCGTCCCTGTAAGTCCTACTTATTGATTATTTCACTGCTGTTCACACACAGTCTGGCAATGCAGAGTTTCAATTATCACAGTTTGACCTGCCATTGTCTGTGAAAAATGTGATCTATTGCCAGGGAACCTGGAAGTCTGCAGTAACGAAAATCTGAAACATCAACAGCACTAGCATGTATTCAATAGAGAGAGGTTTTTGACCTTGTAGACATAACTTAAGAATAGCTTGTTACGTTTTAGACACACAAGTGATGTCCAGTTTTCCACACATTTCTCCTGAAATTCAAAATAAACCTAAACTGGACAAAGACCAGCTCATGCATCAACAAAACTTCAATTTTCCATGTATCTGTGACAGTTTTCTTCCTGCAAACACTGTAAATAGGCAACACATTCAGCGCACCTGATGGATACAGAACTGTTGGGGGGTTGCTTATTTAGACTGGGATGATGTGCGCTGTCTCTGGCTCCAGAGACTGGCCTTCTTCCTGTTTACCTGGGAGTCCTTTGGGGTGAGGTTGAGCTGAAAAGCCCAGTCGGAGCCAGTCAAAAGGAGCATGGCGCAGTCTTGACCCTGGCGCTCCACTCATTGTGTAGTGCAGCGGTGTAATGAGGCCCTGTGTGGATATTGATATGACAGAACAAAAGGCCAAGGTGCAGTAAGGACAGCAATCCACACGTTTCACACCATTTGTTTTTCACACCGTATCCATCACATTAATGGGTCACCTTTCTGTGACAGCTCATGATTACCTGCTTACCCATGGAGAGAAAAGGGGGTGAGAGAGAGAAAGAAAGAGAGGGTGTGAGAGAGAGAGCGAAGGAGAGAGAGAGAGAGAGAGAGATGGTAAGAGCTGAAAGACATAGGCAGGAAGATAGGGAGCAAGGGTGCTCCAATACTGAGGGTAAAGGGTGAGCTGGGGATGGAGCGGGGCTCAGGGAGAAGGGGGATGGGAACCTAGTGCCATTTTTTTATTCTTTCATGAAGATTGGCTCCAGCCCTGTCATCATCCCCACAGAGTGAATTTATGACAGGTCAGCTCTCCATGTAGTCACCTGATGGATGGAGAACATCCAAGTTTATTTGGGGCATAGTGGAAATGGCTGAACAATTCCCTAAAGCACTGATTTTTTTTTTCCTTTTTGAGGGAAATACACACATACACCAATAGTGTTAGCAACAAAAATCTTTTCATTTGTGAAGCAAATGCTGTATTCTCATTTTTTATAAATCAATTTTACCTTCCTAAACTACTTTTGTAATTGTTTTGTTTATGAGAAATTCTAAAAGTGCAATGCATCTATTATCACTGCTAACTGAATAATTATTGGCAATAAAATGCTAGAAAGCAAAGGGTTTTTTTCTCCCTTTGATCACATAACTTCATATGAAGTTGTATATTTGTCCTGTTTTTTCTGCCTCACTCCTTTGGTTATTGCCCATGCATGGCTCATTTGCTGTAATGTCCAGCAATTTCAAATGCTGAAACTCTTGACTTAGATATATTTTATTGCAGCAACAATGAGCCTGCTGCTGATACTTTAAAAAGAAGATTTGTACTGAATATCATTTTTTTTCTATTAATAGTTGTTCTGACACTCACTTTGGCCTCACTTGGACATTGCAAACTATTGCAGAGGTATACTTAATTTTGATCTCACACATTTTGGTTTTAGAGTCAGCAGCACAGACCTGTCAGTATTTAGTTTTCAGTTGTTGGATCTTGTAAATATGTTATGTTCTGCATAGGCCAATAGTACACTACCATGGAGGCCAAAAGTACCCTACGTCGATTTGGACCATATGCAAGATGTAATCCTGTGTATAACTAGTGGGGCCGTATAGGACGAACTCAGCAGCAGCTTTAAATTAAAACTAAAATAATGGTAAGTGCTGAAAAAAACATACATATTGAGCTTTTCCTCAACTACCTGCATCAACACAGCTGCCATTTATGTTGTTGCTGCTGTTTTCTCTTTTGTTATTTCAACATTAATCTCTGTCAGCATGGCTGACAAACAGAATTTCTTCTGTTTTAGCCCCCTGGTGACTCCTTTAAAACTTTTAAATTCATTCATTCAAGTACATGAGGAACTATGTGAACAGTGACATACATGATGCTGTCATATACATATACAGTATGTGTCAGCAAACAGTAAATATACCCCTACCCTTAGCTCAACAGTTATTGATGCTTTACGTTACCAAAGCACCACCGCTGGCATCAAATCTTAAGATGACATTTCAACTTCACAACCCGTCACTTTGAGGAAATGGCAAGATCCCATTTTATGACAAAATAAGACTACAACTATGGATCTTTGGAAAAGCATTGGCTCAGCATTTCAGGTGAGAGGAATGGGAAGGATGAAAGATGGAAAAGAGAAATCACTTTGTCCCAAATTAAAAGTCAGAGTGTCATCTTTCGGTCTAATTGCCTAGAACCATTATTGGATAT
Source organism: Helostoma temminkii (assembly GCA_900302695.1). NCBI lineage: Eukaryota > Metazoa > Chordata > Actinopteri > Anabantiformes > Helostomatidae > Helostoma > Helostoma temminkii. Next base: position 48,792 of record OMLM01000673.1, read on the forward strand.
TGCAAAAAATTGTGTGTGCATGTGCATTTATTTTGTAATCCATTGATGCACTTTATGCATAGTGTATGGAGACCAAACCCCAGGCATGCAAGCATCTTCTTTTTGTATGAATGAGGGAAGGATTGCAGCCTATATTGCAGAGAGACAGTTTGCCATATGTCATAGCACCCAGCAGATATGAGGTGATGGTGTCAATACATCTTGCGTCTGCCCAGTGGAGGCTTACTCTGCATTACGCTAAAACATGAATTATATGAGTGGAACAACTCAGTGTTGGGCTGGGATGTAAATCAGAAGGGAGAGAAATTGCTGACAAGTTTTGCTATTAAAAGATAATTGTAATCAAGGTGCAAGACGAGCAATGAAGTGGTAATAGCAGATAGATAGACAGCTGCAAAAGATGGATTGTTTTAATTTGCACCAATTAAATTGAAGTTCACTGGATCATCTTCCTCAATCTTCATGAATACTTGATTTTCTGGCCGCTACAAAGCTGTTAAAAAGAGTGATTGGATTGTAAGACTTAGTATACCATATTTTATGATATACTTACATTAATCCTTTGTACTGCTAAGCATCATAGCACATAGCATATATAAGCATAATAAGAAGGTAATTTGCACATTATTGTCTCATCATTGATAAAACTTTGATCAGTATTTTTCTTAATATCAGTAGTTCTGTATCTCAGTACTTTCCAACTTCTTGTCTTCATTGGCTTTATTCATTCGGAAGAGTTAATGTTTTTAAACTACAGCTGGGTGCAGTAGTTTTTAGCAAACACTGGATAGGTGCAGTTGTTGGTGACTATTTACAGACACAGATTAATACATATTTGGCAAGCTAGTATTTACAGCAGCTTTAACAGATAATAAACTATAGTTCCTTCCGTAGGAACATTTGAACTTACTGAATATTTATTATCAGGATCGGTCCGTTGGTTTCGGTCATGTTTAATGTTTGTAAAAGTAAAACCTTTGTAAAACCTTAAACCTAAAACCTCACCAATCTTATTTATTAACAATGAGAGGTTTAGGTGTGTAAACTAAAATTTATCTTTCTATGTTACTTAGCAACATACTGAACAAATTACAAACCTCATCAGTCAGCTTAGCTAGAGGGTGAACATAAGTGGTCATTACAATACGTTCCTTATGGTTATGCCACAGATGAGAAGAGAACAACTTAATGTTGTACATTCATTATATGTATATGTGTGTGTGTGTGTGTATATATATATACACACACACACACACACACACACACATACACAGAGACACACACACACTATTTACTAAAGGTTTACATGTACAGAAATATGTACATTTACTAAACATGTGCACTAAGGTCTGGTTTTTCCATTAAGCCAAATAGTGCAGGAACGCTCTCCATAACAGACACCAGTGAAATACACAAGACACTGATTTACATATGGCTGCCTCCACTATACAGTATTGGTGTTTGCTGTTGATAACACTTTTCTTATTAGTACTTCATTTGCAACATGGCCACCAATAGCACTCACTATCTGAGATCTTATTAAATCAGGCTCAAAGTGCATGTACATGTCTACATTTTCAGCTGTGCTTATGATCATATTCTATGGTTGTCTCATATGCAAACATGACAAAATTAAATATGTATGGAAGCCATTATTTATTTATTTATTTATTTTCATTAATATGACAAAAAATGCTGTGAATCACTACACATATAATTTTCCTAATGTTAATTATTTTATTTTGGATGAACACATTTTCTGTGTTTTTTTTGTTTGTTTTCATGGTCATTTATAAAATAATCAAAACAAAGCAAAACATATGTGCATATTTCTCCATCTGAAATGTTTCATTGTTAATTGATGCTGATCTTTTCTTGATGGCAATCTCCTAGTTTCTAAAGGTCACTGATCTTTGTGTTTGTTAAAGTATGATGCATATGCTTCAAGTATGTTTTAATCAACTTTACATGGAGATCACAGGCCCTTTGGTGCAGAAATTTCATGTATTTAAGGAAAACTTATTCGGTATTGGCAGATGTAAATTGATGTTGTAAATCACAGTTTCATACACAGGAAAAACACTGAGTGTTGTTGTGAGTGTGGTGAAGCATTTCAGTGGGAGCTGGGAGCAATGTTCCACAGTGTTTGCTTCTGAGCCAGACTTGCTCCAAGGCAGGGGTGATTAGTGCTTGTCGGTAATTTGGCAACCTTGACCATGTAACCTTGCTAAAGCTGGATTAACATTTTACCCTGGAAAAGCCAAAGATGCCTTAAAACATGTTCCATTTTTCTGCTGCTCATTATGAGACAACAGGCGATAGAGGCTATTCAAATAAGTGCCCATAGAATGCTGCATGAGCACTCAAGGAGAAACTCTTATTAGACGTAAGCATGCTAAGTGTCAAAACAATGTTGACATATCCATCTGATTGTTCACTGAAAACATCAATGCCATATCACTCGAGAGCGTGTGAATCCTAGGGGTTAACAGCCAATATAGATTTTTAACACTTGTTAAACACTGGGTCAAAAAATACCAGAAATGATATGTATAGAAATAAACTATAAATTTGGCATTGCCTTAGTTATAATAAAAATATCCTATTTCTGGGAATGGACAAAAATTACAGGGATAAGAAAGGGGGGATAAACATTATGCTTAACTACACTGTAAATTCTCATTTAAAAATTTTGTTGAGCTGATATTTTTTTATTACTTTAACATAAATAACTAAGGTTGATATGTTCAAGCTAGTTCAACTTGAAGTTTCTATCTATTATTATCAGAACTTAGAAATATTAGCTGTTCTAATTGGAAGTATTTTAGTTAAAATAACTTTTGTAAGTTTAATTAATTTCTTAGAGTTCACTCAACTCATTAAATTAAGTTGATTAAAAAACTCTTCCTACAAACTTCCCAGCATGCATTGTTTGAGTAAATGTTTTCCTAATAATTTTCTTTTTAGTAGTTTATGGTGTCATGGTGGAAAGTTGCTGTGTCTTTAATACATAAGTACATTACGTTGTGGTTGTTAAAAACTACGTGAACCATGACAAAGGTTGGTGTTGAATTCAGTCCCTACCCCCACATACACTCACACAGAGAGAGTTCATTAAATAAGCTGTGAGCAGCTAATAAGATGTTTTTGTACGAACCTTGGTGCATACTGTGTCTGCCAAAGCCCAGTTGTTGATGTGAACTGAAGAAGTTCCATTTAAGTTGAAATACCTATTCAAATTAGCTGGTGTATAAGTAAAAAATAAATCAATAAAAAAGACATTTACACTAGAGTGTTTAAGCTAACAGATTCTTAAGATGAAACAAGTAGCTAACTTTTCAATAAATTAATGAATCTAAATCAACACATGCAATATTTAGTTGTGTCAGAAGAACAAGTAGCATTTATTGACTTAAAGTCTTAAGAAAGCTCAGTACAATGTTTTGGAGTATAAAAGCTCTCAACCAGGACCTTTTTTATTAAGAAGTCAGAAAGTTAAAAAAAAAGTTCAAAATCTAAATTCACCAAACTCATTGCCAATAAGTTAAGGTAGAATTATTGAGTGGGTCAGGTAATCATGCCATTAATTATTGACAAGAGCGCAAAGAAATTAAGATGGTATACTCAGTTTACACAACTACTGCATGAAAATAGTTTTTTCATAGCAAGCCATGGAAAACAAACACAATAATATTTCCTTTTTAAGAAATATATTGTGAAGAAATATATTGTGAAGAAACTTTTTTTAAATTTTATAATCTCAAAGTAAAGAAGAGTGACAATGACTCTGGAAACTCTGGAAAAACAATGTCTAATTAGACCCTCCCCTCTCATCTAAGAAATTTGTCAACGTTTCCTTAATTATTTTCATACAGTCCCTTAAGTGACCAATTTCACATTAGCGTTCCATATTAATTGTAGTCCAATTTGCTTAAGCCCTCTGTTTTCATCACAGTACGAGGTTGTTTGCTAATTTCTAAGTGCAGACCCTTTGTTTTTGGGTGTATCTGAGGTAGGTGGTACATTGCCCTCCCACAAAAAGCTTGGGCTTATTATTGAGGCCCTTTATCTTTACTGTAGCTAAGTTGTTAATTAGCTAGACCTTGAATTAGATTATTTGCATGTCTGAACAAGGGCTAAGGTATTAATGCTCCCTCAGGACAAACTGTAATAACCTCTTCGGTGGCTCCAAGATCCCTGTGGAGGGGGCTGTATGGACGCTAGCCCCTGGAAGGAGGGAGAGAGCACAGCCATTTCATCCAATTAGCTGTGGATTATACTGCTCCTCTCCCTTTGAATCCTATTTGCTGTGATAAGGTGTTCTCCTACAGGGACAAAGCTGAGCTTTGCTATCAGGAAAAAATGATTAATTCACAACCCAATATTAAAATGCAGTGCCTTCCATTTCACACTGTCTGACACAGAAGGAAGAAACAGCTCAGAAATCAATACAGGCACTAAACAACCACACGGGACAAGAGGGCAGTTGGCCAAGAAAGAAAACACTTACAATCTCAGAAGCATGCTGCATGTCATTCTACACATCGCACTTATATGGCTCTTCATGGTATGCTATGTCCTTGAATTATTCAGAATCTGCTAAACCGTGGGAATGGTTTTAAGACTAATGTGGCACAATATCATGGTCACTATTGTTATTGCATTGTAGTGTACAATTTTCATAAATATGTATCTCTTTCTTCTGATCTTCCCAAGGGCATGTGTTTTAATTTTACAATTCCATGCTTTTTGCACCTCTGTGAATAACCAACATGATTACATATAATATATGGGACATTTTTACAGGTTTCCATGACTTGTCTGGTCTATAACTGGGAAAGGTCCAGATTTATATTTTTCAAGCCCTCCGACGCCACACAAATGATGTTTAAACACCCAGCACCTAGGGTTTAATTAAGTCCCTCTAATCGTGTTCCAATCAGAAGCTTGGACTGATGGGCTGGAATTCCTGATGTGCATTTCTGTCAGTCTTAATTGGATAATTGATTGCCAATTTGAACCTGGCCACACACTGCATACACAATAAAGCGCCTGGCCATGTTCCTTGAGGATTCATTTTCCATCTGAATAAAGATGCTGCTTCGATAGGCAGAACTCCAACTATTGGTCTTGCTGAAAAATAAGCCCTGGCTGCTGATGTAGTTTGGAAGTCCACTTATGAATGTCCATAGAATTTTCAGGGTGGGAACACAGTTTTTGTTTGTGTAAATGCATTTGTATAGTCTTCTGGGACCTAACGCTGTTGGCTGTTGGTTCTTGTAGAGTGTTTGATATTCTGTAACAATGACTTTGCATTAAATAGTTGTCTTACTTTGTTTACATAGTCATTTGAGATAAAAATTTAAATGAAACATTTGTCTTGTTTTGCATTCGTTACACAGTGCTAGCTAACATTTTCAATTACTAAAAACTCAACGATAGTACTGTCATTCAAAATGAATTTTTGCATACTTATGCTGACACATTTATGTTTTAAATATTAGTCGTTGCAAACTGCAAACCAGAGCAGTAAGCCAAAGGGGAGGTCTCCTGAGATAGTAGGAGGCAATTTTATAGAAACACTTAAGGAGACGGGAGAGTGAAAGTAAAATGAAAGAGATGTTTTGCAGCAAACTCAATTTATTTGAATAGGATTTTCACTATCTTTGTATTTAAGTAAATGTGTGACATTGTTTCATAACTAGCAATGTCGGGGAAGTTTAACACACACATGTCCACTGTTGACCTTTATTGATCTCTGTATTAGATACTCTTGCTATCCCATATATTTAAATGAGGTAGACTAAATATTAACTTGACTTATCAATATGAAGGACACAATCACATCACAAAATATAGAATCAGATAATTCATGCATTGCAGTCAGTGCATCAGTGATTATACTGGGTATATGGTAAGTATTCATTGCAGGACTTCTCTGTTGCAGCGCATTGCATCATACAGGTGTTTTTATTTTTTTTCTTGGGATGTTTTGTTGTTGCATTTGTGTATTTTGATAACGCAGCAACAGCTTCACAACATTCAAAAGGTGATGCTGAAAGGTCATAAAAAAGACATTGAGGATATTAATATTTATTGCACTCTATATGAGATGGTTATGAGGGGCTTCAGGCATACAGACACACAATATATGTTGCTGACAATGATTCTTCCTGGTAGTCTGTGCTTGAGTTTCTGTTTTAGGATGCATTTGAACTTGGACCTGAAGTTGATTTTTCACATAATCAACAATTACATAATAATTTAAACAAAATAGTGGCATTGTGATTTGAGTCTAAGTGTCTATTTTTAATGATTCTATCTTATGATCTTATGTAAGTTGTTAGAAATGTCCAGATAAAAAAAACATTGTTTAATATTTATAATATTTTAAAAGCATAACAGTGAGTGAGGCAATGATGGGAATTTTACAATGTGCAGAGTAAACTTCAGGGCTACAAAATTACAAAATAATGAAGCTGTAGATCCGTGAGCATGAACAATGTGGAATAACAGCATTTATGAGTCGTATCACAGAACGATAACAGGCAGTGATAATGGTGAACAGATTTCTAAATATCTTCATGCACTTATGCACATTTTCCTTGTCAGAGAACATTTCTCTGGAGAATGGGAACCACAATGGCTTGATGCGAAACAGATTTGAGGAGTCACCGCAGCAGCGAGCTGGTCTCCTCTGATCTCACTCATCAGTGACCACATTGTTCTCTTCTGGGACAACTGTGCATTTGGTTCCATTTAACCCCTCCTGCTGAAATATGTGGTTGGTGGTGTCCATGACTATCTAAATGCCACCAAACACACCACAATTTAATAATTTGTAAGAATAACATTTTCTCAGCTTTTTACCTCACAATGAAATTCTTTAAGTTGACGGGGTCGAAATGTTTTGACATGCCAAGGAAAAGACTCTTTGTGCACCGACTGCTTATGATTCCCTCTCTGGGTGGGCCTAAGCTGAGTTATTCTAGTCTTGCTCATATATTCTACTTTCCTGTTCTATTTTTTAAAAAGAAATTCCTTTCCCCCCTCTAAATAAGAATTCTTCAAGAAGCCAAATGGTAAAGAGAGAATTCTCCTATTATAAATGGCCTTTCTCAGCCCTGTAACCTCGATACAAGTTTTAGCTCTAAAGTGCAACCCTTGGTGGGATTAGATATTTTGGCCACCATTTGTACAGAGTGAAGTTTCTTTGGAGTCTCCTTGAGACAAGTGACCAGTGCAGGGTAAAGTGAAGGCCTTATCAGTCACCCCACAATGGTGCCACCCCATGAATTATATTAGGGACGGATTGTGGCTCGGCAAGCCACTGCATTGTGGACCATCTGGGTGACAATAAACATGTCGCCACATGGTTTCCTCCATCATTCAAGTCTAGATAGCAGATCTGGACCTTAACTATAGCTCACTATCTCCTGGATCTCGGCGTGACCTGTTAGAGAGATGGAGGTGAGACTCAAGGATATCTCTCAGGGCGTCTGCTCCAACACCAGGAGGTTATTATAGCCATGCTGGGGGGAGGCAGTTTGTCTGTCTAATGTGTTGCTCTCTCTGCCTTTGCATGTGTCTATATGTTGCATAGTGAGGGAGAATTAGTGTGAAAAAAAAGCAAAAGCTTAAAAAAAAGGAGCGTTTGTGATATAAAAAGGTTTGTGGGTGGTCAAGGGCTTTGCTGAAACAACATGATTGACTTTAATAAATACCAGTTATTGACCCATTCAGATGTGTTTGAAAGCATGTACATATTATCACCTTTGAGGTTATGTTTGCAGTTATGGAGCAACATTTACATTCCTTTAGAGGTATGTCTGTGTGCAACTCATTCATTTCTAGTAGTCAAATGTAAAATATCCAGTAGTTGTTCTGTTTTACCTATGTTTTGATCCCCACCAATTCTGGAAGTAAAATCTGACATTTAGGTTATATTAGAGTTAGTTGCTAACTGTATGTTGTTTTTTTATAGCTTTTTGCTGAAAATATCTGCGTGTCAAATACTATGGATCAGTGAAAGTGAATAAAAACAGTACAGTTCCAGGCTCAAATGCAAAATAGGGTTCCAGATACATTTTACTTATTATTCTTATTATTTGTGGAAATCTTTGTGACCTGTAAGCCAAGTACTAAGTAAGATAGTAGTAAGTAAGTTATCGGCAGCAGTAAATTCACCTGCTTCAGTAAGTGCGCCACTAAGTTTAGTTATTGCTCTACTGTTGTTATTGATAAAGAACCATGCATAATTATCATTCACAAGCAAAAGGATTCATAGGGCTAAAAAATGTGAGGTTGCACAAATCTGGCAAGAGGAAAATTTGGTTAATTTGACTTAACAGGCTAACGCCTTGATGATGAAACCTGAAGCGATACTCAAACGAAGCGTGTTAAGGGAAGGCAACAAAAACAGTGAGAGAAACCAATGAGAAAGTGAAACGTGAGGCATAAACAATGGCATTTAATACGATTTCATAAAACCACTTATAGCATATGACAGGGGCTCACATGTAATCACTGTAAGTGAAGATGAGGATGGGGGCTGCAGTGCAGTCGTCATGATGCCAGAACACTTCTCCATGACACGTTCCCTGCTTCTTCTCATTAATCCCCTAAGCTACATTCATTAACAGTTACTCCCTCCGTTCAGAAAGCCAGCACACCCAAGTGAAGTCCAACTAGCCATCACAAAAATAACCTGCTGCTGGATTTCAATAGGATAATTTGTTATAGCTTTCCAATCGTAATACTTCCATTTTAATTAATTAGCAAACACAGTGACTTCATTTATATCTGCAAGATTCAGATGTAAAAAGGGTATTATGCATGGCTTGGATCCAGGTCAAATCACAACAAGCACATTAAGTTTGAAAAGCACTGCAAAAGAAACTCACCACACAAACTGTGAAATCCAGCTAGCGGCTGACACTGAAGGACAGTTGTGTAGGAATGGTAGTCAGGGGAGAGAGGTACAAGAAAAGATGATAAATACAAGAGATTTACAGGTCCTGGGAGTGTCAGATGCACTGTGGAAATAGTGCTGGGTGTGCTGTTATCTAGATGGGCCAGTTAGTGGCTTTCGGAGGATCCCCTGTTCTGAATAGGTCTGTAGTTTCGGAGGGCAGCCTTTATGGCTCACCAGTGCACTGACCACAGCCCATTAACTCAAAGAGCCTCCACAGGAGCACTGGAGCAGGAAAAGGGGCCGTGACCTGCCCAAGACCATCTTATTACTTTAATACATTATGTCTCCCACTGCGATCTTTTTATTTAAGTGACTTCAGCAGAACGCATCATCTCGGGCCAAGTCGGGGACAAACAGAGCTTCTAGACAAGAGGCAAGAGGAGGGGTCAAATGATTTATTGGAAATGTCTGCTATTGGGTGCTACAGGAAGGGAGTGCAAGGATGGACAGTTAGCAAAAGTGTGGGGGGAAACAGTTAGTGATGAACCCGACTATGATGGCAGCGGTTTATGGCATGGAGAGGCCAAGTTGACCCCAGAACAGCTCCTGGGAGGATTCTCAAGTTCTCATTGATGAGCTTTTGCAGCCCTCTGATGACAACATGGCTCAGACAGTAAGGAGTGAGGAGGGGGTGGGTTGGGGGTGTGGTACGTCAGGGGTCCAGGGAGCGATTAATTTTACCACCATGTCACTCTTTATGGGGCCACACCACTAGAGATGGTGTCAAACGCTACTGTTCTCTGGAGGCAGATCAGCACACTTTGCCTAAGTGTTAGAGCAGCTCAGATAAACTAACTAATGTGTGTTCCTTCTGGCTTTGTATGTTTGCATCAGCCAGAGTTCACCTTTTAAGGTCAGCTAAGAGATTAATCAGAGAAGTCAGATGTTAAATTACAGCATTGCATTTCAATTTTAAGATCTTTGCCATTACATATAGAGGTTTAGAACATGGTGTAAACTGTTTTAATGATGTCACCTGTGTTACCATCTCTGTCTCTTTAAAATTACATTCACGTTTAACAAAACTGCAACTACGATTATGTTTTTGTGGGGAGTGTAATCACTAGGTGGATTGATTATGTCCTGATGTATTGTATTTTCTGGGGATATGGGGAAGTATATGACTGTCACACTGACCTAAGTTCAATTCCATATTATACCATCCGTGTGGTTAGGTTAAAGGATGAATAGCACTTTGGTTAAGGTTACAGGAAAATTGCAGTAGTGTTTAAAAGTAAATAAATATGTCTTCACAAATACTGAATGTTGCACTGTAACTGGATATATGTCTGGAAACATATTTATGTTCAGTGTGTATCAAGATGTTTGCAACTTTATATTTCCATAAATTAACAATGTGGTCCCTCTGTTAACAGAATGTAATCCAGTTGCAATTACATTTACTAAAAAACTAGCAATACTATACAATACAAATGCCAAAATGATGAAAATTTAATAAACATATATATATATTTTTATTTAGGAAATGTATAAAACACAATGAAAGGTGCCTGAGAATTTCCAGTTTCTTAATTGTTGGAGGCGGTGTGTTAAAATGTCTTGTTTTATCTCAGCGAAAGTCCAACCACAAAAATATTCAGTATACATGGATCATTATATCCCAGAATCAGCCAATATGTTCACACAACAGCTTCATTATCATTTCATGGCAGCCTTTTTACACTCATAGAGTGAATGTACTTGTACATACACTGAAATATTGAACTTTTCTGTTAAATGTTCTGTCTGAATGTCATAAGGCTCCTTAAGTTCATGACATGGGTCTTGGACATTCCACTATGGCTGATTTATTTCAATCCATTAACATTACAGAGACAAATGTGCAATCCTCCCATTTTCAGAGGCTGTCCCCTCTTTTTCACCCAGACTTCCCCGACAACCCACACATCAAAACTACCATTACGTTCTTGTTAGTTCGCACTGTCGATTAGAGAAGGGCAACATAGATTCATGCCACGGGCTAAATGTGTTTATTCTAATTCCTCCCCCATCTCTACTTTGTCAGAGACAGACACCCACAAACATACAACATCTGAACGGCTCCAACAGCTCACATCAGAAGGACTCAATCCTTCAGGAAGTGGAAGTAACCGATTAGATTATGTCATTGCCACAATCTGTTACGAAAAATAAACACTGGGCCTTTTCATTAACCTAATGAAGACGAAGCACGTTGATGAGCTCTTAAGTCAATTAACGATATTTAAAAACAGGCGGTGCAGCCCCAAGGTAAATTAGCATGCAGAGAGTGAGGAGGACCCAGGTTCAAACAAATTGTGCGTGGAACCCTCTGGTTCAACCCGCTTGACTCTCTCTCCCCTAATGTACACCCCTCCTCTTCTGCTCAAACAAGCTTTCATTAGCCATAATTAACGGCATGCTTTCTGTCTTTGCAATACCAGGAGAGTTCAAGTTGAAACTGAGGGTGGGGATGCGGAGGAGAAACGCCAAATCGTATTGTTTTGTTTAGAGAGTGATGCAGTTCAAGAACAATCTATATGGTCACAAAAAGATCACAATACACTTGCAATAATAAACATCAGGACCCACACCTCTGCTTGTTCCTCTCTCTTGCTCTCTTTCTCTCTTTTCAGTAAACTTATTTGAAATTCTCCTGGGTTTAAAACCTCTCCCTCTTTCTCCTTCTCTCCATCTCTCACACACACACATGCTCGTTTGGTCTCTTGGCTGCAACAAGGTCTGAAAAGATTGCAGTTCATTTCGACCCACAGTGGATGGAGGCCTCATTTAGTGGATGCTGGCAACTCAATCAGCCTGCCTCACACTGATGAGTGAATGACTACTTTCAGAGCACCGGTCAATATGTGTCTGCTGTGATAGAATGTCAGCGCCCATGCCCTGTGTTCTCCTGACCCAATGTTATGGCTTTTTTATTTTTGTCTAATCAATGATATATGAAACAACACAGACACATTTCAACAATAGATCTTTCTTTTTTTTTTTTTACTCTACACATACTCGTGCTTGGTGCGGTGTTGCTGTGATG
>OMLM01000675.1:7911-23321 GCA_900302695.1 Helostoma temminkii
GGCACTATTGATGTATTCATTTTATCCATTAATTTTTTTTTAAATAACCTTGAAATCAACACCCACCAACCCGCTAAATGTAGGTGAATTGTAAAACTGTCGCTCCCAGTAGCCACTTACAAGTTTAATTTTATAAATATACATTTTACACCTGGTGTCTTCTCAAACTAACTGTAACGTGGCAGAACATATAGAGACTGATGCAGTGAGCAGCCAGGATGTGTCACACTGAGTGGATGCTCACAGCAGAATCATTACACACTGTAACAGTCCGGATGCACAGAAAAGTCAGTTAATCTGTGGCGAACTGAGCGGCTGTGAGCAGCTCACACATTGATCCGTGTCTTCTGACTCTGAGCTGACAGTGGTCTGCTTCTGATCAACCACGTGAGGGTAAGACTGAGAAATGGGATTGGGCCTAATGTTACCTTAAGTGAAAAGGTTGAATGGATTCTAATATCAATAATAAAGCCACTATTATTCTGTTCGTAATGACTCACCTCTGCTGCTTCTCATCCAGGTCGACGGTGCACTGTTCCAGTTTGGTTTTACTGTCCACGAACAGCTCCGTCACCTGCACAGGTGACCCACAGACAACAAGGGAAGGTTACATGGACAAGTCTGTAACAGACCTCCAAATTTACCCTCCAATTACAGCTTCTATGATGTAACTAGTTGGTTTACCATTACTACATTTAAAGTACCTCAGCTATACAGTGGTTATTACAGAGAATTGTCCCTCGGGGAACAGACACGACCAACTAGTTTAGGAAAGACGATGAGATGCATATTTTAATTCTACATTTTAGTGATTCAGACTGATTCCACACTGTTTAAATTAAGCACTGTCTGATCACGCACACACCAGAACTCGGGTAATAAATCTAACTCGCTCTTGAACGTGTCCGACACCCTCGTACCTTCTTGAGCTCCTCCTCCATGGCTGCGATCCGGTCAGTGTACTCTGCAATCTGCTCCTCGTGAGCAGTGATCTGACTCTTCATCCCCCTGGAACACAAACACAAACACAATTTACATTACAGCAGAGCAACACACGACACGTTGCGTCATTGCAGCCGATGGTAAATCAATTATAAAAGCAATAAAAGTTTCAACACAAAGATCAAATTAGACCAAACTAAACGGTACAATAAAAGTACGACTATGACAAACAAAGCAACCCTGAAACTTTGACTAAATTTAAAGATTTTTATTTTTAATAAAATTTCTAAAATATCACATCGAGTATGTAGCCTCTGCTGCTGCCTTCCTAACAAATATTTTTTCAACAGAATCTAAGAACCTGCTGGAACGATGCATTCAGGTGCAGCTTTACAGAACAGAAAACTAAAGCTAAGAATGTAAACAAAACCTGCAGATAAAATCTCAACCAGTCAAGCTAATGTGACCTACTCGTAGTTTTCTGCAGACAGGTAAACTCCGTTCTTGTCCCGAGTGGCAGCCAGGTCTCGCTTCAGACGCTCGATCTCCTCTGTGTATTCCTACAGACAGAAAAAAATTAATAAAAGCAGAAATGTTCAGTGTTTGAAACGAAGATGGCTCCTGACATAAACACACTCATCCTGAAGTGTAACCAGGCTGATCTCTAGTCGGACTCTTCTACCTTAATGAGTGTTCTCTTGGTGAGTTTCTGGTTGACCTCAGGCTTGTTCATGATGTTCTTGGCTCTGCTGGCGTAGTCCAGAGTGCTCAGAGTCTCCTGCAGAGAGCGAAAGTACGTCACAACATGGACGACGTTCACAACCTTTAATACGACCTCTCTGCAAAACATTAACACGTTTTCACAGAGACAACCGAACGTACCTCCAGGTTGCTGGAGGAAGGCGACACAGTGGCGATGATGGACGTTTTTGTTCGTCCTCCCAGCGAGTCCTGCAGGATTCTGGTCAGCTTGGACTCTCTGTCGGAGCAGTGCACATCATTTATGTAACTGACATAGACCGACATCTCTGCTGCGTTAAAAGAATCATGACTATACCTGTATGGCACGTGAGGCCGTTTCTCCACCAGAGCAGTGATCACTCTGCCCAGCGTCAGCAGAGACTGGTTGATGTTTCCTGCCTCGCGAGCTCGTTTGTCCACAGCTCCTGAACGTCCGATGTTTTCACTGCCGGCGAGATCCACCTGGAGAAGACGGAAGTTCACACGGATTTCACTGTCTGACGTCTAACTCTCTACTTATACTGATCAGTTCTGGCTTCAGCTGTCACAGAAGCACCGTGTGTCCAGTAGAAAACTTCTCCTACCAGGTTGAGTTTCCCGATCTTCACCAGCTCCTCTCCGTCCAGAGTGATCTCCTTCATGTGAATGGTGACCGAGAACACTGAGTGCGAGCGACTGCACAGACACAAAACTCGAGTGAGCGTGATGTGAAAAGCTGTAAACGTTGGCCACAGCTGCTCATGTGACTTTGTCACAGGTCAAACAATAGTTTCTCTGGATGTGTACCTGGAGTAGGCGTTCATCAGAGTGGATGCTGTTCTTCTCTTGGCTGCTCCTCTCTCCAGGATCTGATAAACTTCATCTTTGTTGTGAACAGTTATCTCCTCCAGACCCTTCACCACCACACCACGCTGCAGCAGTCAGAACAGAGGAAGATGAGAAATACTCCATTACATTAACTATTTGTCTGGACATATATAATATATAGACAACACTCTACACAAGCTACAATAGGCACTGTCATTTTAATTGTTAAGCACTTTGCTCAGTCTTTGCAGAGCTTTTAAATAAATCTGGTTTAGCAAGAAAAGACAAATCACAAAATCAAAAAACTCGTTCTGACAGTGACCTTGTTCCGCGGGTCATCGAAGAGCTGCAGCCGCTCGTTGACGTCCTCGCTGGGGCTGAGCAGGTCGAACAGCTCCTCGTTGTAAATCTCCAGCAGGGAGACTTTGACGGAGAACTCTGTGCCGTTCTCGGAAAGTTTCTCAAAGATCTGGTGCAGCGTTCTAGGGATGATGCCGGCCAGAGGGTCCTGAATATACAGACACAGCAGCAGTTACACCACTACTCCACTATTTTCCATCAGCCTTCACGCATCTACATATTTTTATCATTTTTCTACAGAACACAGTTTGAAATGTTTAAGTGCATCAAAATGCAACAAAAAGCCAGAACCATAATTCTGTTTCTGTTTACTGATGTAATATCGGTTCTGACCAAAACAAATGACTTTTTAAAATGTTAAACATGACTGTTGCCTTTAAACAGGCTCAACTTGCCTCCTCCCATGTGAACTGCTCGTCCGGACTCCTCTCTCCTTCCATGGTGAACGTCTTTCCCGTTCCCGTCTGACCGTAGCTGAACAACAGAGCAGCGAGAAGACAAATCTTCAAAAACCACTTATTCATAAATTTTTTTTCACCAGTCAGAATAAAAAGGACATTAGTATAAAACAAAAAAAATCTGCAGGGCTCTTACGCAAAAACTGTGCAGTTGTATCCCATGATGACTTCGTCCAGAATGGGGCAAACGACGCTCCTGTACACGTCGATCTGTTTGGCAGCAGGTCCAAACACCTGACGACAGAAAACAATACAAACTGAAATAAATCCAATGTTTCCGAAATGAATTATTCCTTTAGATTAACCTGGAAAACAAAGGTTAACTATTTACACAGGTAACTACACTAAAGCAGCAACAATCAGCTTCATCAATGAGTCAACTGAGTAAAGTAAAATAACATTTTAACGTTAAATTACATTAATTACTTTAATAATAAATGCTTTAGTGATGTTTAAGCAAATGTGGAAAATGTTTTCTGGTTACAGCTTTTACATTGAGATGATCTGATGAAAAATAATCTGAATAAAAAACACACCAAGACGTCACCTGCAAGAAATATTAACATTTAAAGTTTGATTCGTTAAGAATAATCAGTGAAAACTGTTGCAGGGTTTTGTGTCACAATGAAGCATCTATAGTCACACGAACCGGATGAAGCATTTTCCACCTGAAGAGAAGCTCGTGAACAGTGACACTGTGAAATCCTCGGATCCACTCACCATGTCAAACGTGTAGGTTTTCCGTGACGCCTTGTCGTTCATCCCTCCCGTCTTCACAGTCACCTCCTTCCTGTTTTGGTCGCACTCGATGACGCCATAGGACGACTTGCGCTCCATTGTGTTAAAAGGTCTGAAATAAAAACACAGGTGCATTTGACTCCTCAGCTCCTCTGATAGTTTCTGTGCTGATCCAGTAATTTATTAATAAATCTTTGCAGCTCTGAAATAAATATTTTAATAACGTATTTGACAGGAACTGGACACAAAACCTCCAGGTTTTTGTGAAAAAATTGTCACCTTGCAAAAAATAAAAAATAATCAGATGTTTACTTCCCATCAGTGACGAAACAATTACAGAACATGTCAGACACAAAATGGGAAGGACACGTTTCAGTTACACATTTCTACTATGATTTTTCCCTCAACACACTTTTCTTATGTAATTTTAAGCAGAACATGTTTATACACAGTTAATCTTCAGGCTTTAACAAACATCTTTATGTCACAAACAATTTATTAAAGATTTAATACCTTTTTCATAGTTAATTAAAACCAGTGCAGACAATAACACCAGATTTATGGCAATTTGCTTCCATTTATATGAATTTTGTGTCACTGCCTCCGAGAAGAATGAAACAAAAGCCCTGGATAATAATAATAATAATGATGTTGGACCAAAATAACTGGACAGTTTTCACATACATGAATATTTTCCAACCTTCTGCTAGACTGAAAACATATTTAAGAGCATTTGAGACCTTTACACATGTTTACTGTGTTTTTAGGGTAATATTAGCTGTGCACACTGGACCAGGTGGATTATCTGGTGGTTTTAGGAGACCACCATATGTTACCGTGAGAAGACAACTGAAAGCCAATCCACAGCAAAGAGGAACATGAATAATACCTGCATCTGACCACGACCTGGATGTTTCTGCCCTTTTCGTCCCTCTTGACTCCGCTCAGGTTTTGTGAAGCCATGGCTGCGGAGAGATGTCCTCAGCACAGTTAGCCTGCAGATACCGTTAGGATACACACTTCACATTAGCACGTAAACAAACACAAATGTGAGATCGTGCTGGCCGGTGACTGTGCCGCTTGACAAGGACTGACAAATCACATGAATTTAGTTTGTTAGCATTTAAAGACATAAGAGAACATGGACTGAAATTAACGATAATTAGCATCTTAGCTGGCGCTAGCCAACACTGGAACTAGCCTTAATTTAAAATATTACTTGCCGAACAACGATGTACACGTATCCTCCTCTCCGTTACCAAACTATCCGTTTATATTATCCGCTGATAATATAATTAACTTATATATTTAGCGTTTAGCCTCCCGCAGCTCAGCCGCTGCCCTCAGATTCTCTGGCGCTATAAAACCTCCAACAAGAAACAGTTCAAACAGTACTTTTAAATTTCGCTGAACCAATAAGAGAAGCGTAACGGCCAAACAGTGGACGCTATTGGTCAGGGGGGGGACGTGTTGGACTTGGCGCGGAGCATCACGGGAGTTTAATCGCAATAAATAGCAGGGTTCGTACACTGGGCGGCGACATTGTTCTGACAGAAGTACTGCAGTTCAGAGGGAAATACTGCAAGTTTTACTCCACTGTGTGTATTTAATAGCTTTAGTTACATGTAGATGTAGATTCTTAATACAAAGTATAATAAAGTAATAAATTATGGTGTGTTTTTCACGGATAAACCAGCTCCACCAGCTGCTGTTTGTTCTATAAGAAGTGTCTGTTATAATTAAAATGTATTAAGATTTAATTAAAATGTGTTTTTTCTTGCTAATATGGAGGACCAAAAATGACTGAAGTAAAAACACATGAATAAGTAAATAAACAGTATATTAATTATTTATTTAATAATTATATGTATGAATAAAATAATAAATTAATAAATACATACAGGTGTAAATAAAGCATTAAATGAATAAATACATTTGTTTCTAAATAAATGCACAAATACATAAATAATTTTATTCTGCATTACATGTACATTCGTACATTGAATTTACAACTAGTTTGATGCCACATTGGGTTTTTATTAAAAAAGGTCTGTACGACACAGGTGTTTTCCACCAGATGGCTCCACTGCACCATCACACATTTCTGCCTGTCAGCAAAGGAGCATCAGTGGAATCCATCAAACCCATGAAACACACTGCAGTTACTTGAAAATATCCCGCAATATGCTCTTTCATGCATGTAGAAAAAAAATTGTTGTTTAATTTGTTCAATTTGTTGTTATTTGTTTCTACTGATCCTGACCCTTTATTAATTGAGGATAATTAAGTCTCACAGCACTTTGAGCACATGCTGTTCTGCATATTTATGCTTTGTGCATTTGGGTTGTCAGTACACGTGTCTGCATGTGGCACAAATGTTCAGTTGGTCTCGAGGCTGAATAATTAGATTTTGGCTGTGGTCACTGTGACTGGATGTCCCATAAATCTGAGAGCCTGACAACATCCATGTAAACTACAGTTTCACTGGTTGACACAGTCTTACAACCACATCGTGGTAATTCTAGTTCACACTAGACTGTTTTCTGTGCATTGAAGCTTTGGGGTAAATGTGAGAGATATTCTTTGACTAAAGATTCATTTTCTAGAGGGACTATTGCGATTTGAACCCTGGACCTCCTGTTTGCTAAACAGGTACTTTAACCAACTAAGCCACAGCACCTCTAAGAACCTATATTGTTGTATTAAAGCTCAGCCTGAAAACCCAAACCCGTCACTGACTTTAAAGAGACAGTGTGTCTCATGCACTTTGTTTTTACAGATCTTCTTATATGGAGAGTTTAAATGTCTGTAGTCCAGCATATATACACCATTATACATGCTGTGTAAAATCAGCGGACTGGTCCTTTACAAGAGAAACTCTCTAGTCTGATGTCTAAAACTTGTCCAGCAGACAATTTACAGACGAGTTTCACGAAACAACACCAGTCTACAGAACAGGTTTAGTCTCTGTAATTAATCCATCTAAACCCTGAGTGTGACACAAGATGTGAGGAATATTAGCATGACGCAGGATTTATGATGTATTTATGTTGAGGTTTTATACTCGTCCTGTATGATACTTAGAGTTATTCGTTTTTAAATTGCATCAGAAAAGCACAGAAACTCAGATTCAAGGAGAGAACCTCTTCAAAAACCTGACTTTGACTGTTTACTGTGAAATATCTGCGACGTTAGCAGCAATAAAAAAAAAGTAAATGTTGGAGCTGCAGTGAAAACTGCAAACAAACAGTTAATGGTGAAAGTGAATGAACAAAAACTAAGACCCGTGTTACTATAGAGACTTGGGGTGGATCAAAAACAGGTAAAGGTGGAGCTGATTTTAATCCTATATGTCCTGACAGTTGCTCCACCTACATTAAGTAGGTCACTAGATTTAAAGAACAGCTCACAGGTACATGTAGTAAAGGAAAAAGTACAATATTTTCATTAGTAATTAAGTGAAGTACAACTACTTCAAAACTGTACTCAGGTACTTTAGCCTCTGTTTACATGCAGTTAATTTACACCTGAATCAGCACATTTCTGCACCTGAGACAAAGACAAACAAACAATTTTTCTGCTTTGTCTTTATTATTCAGCTCTAAACGGGTGTTTCCACGTCATAAACCAAGTGACGCATGTTTTGTAGCTGTGAACATAACAACATATCAGCAAACTAATTCTCCGGGTTGAAGAGGCTAAAGTCAACCACCAGAAATTACTCAGGAATTATGATGATGCCCAAATGTCACGAAGCAGGAACTGAGTGGACTCAGTGAAAACATCTGGAAACATGGGATGGCTATTAAAAGATTTATTAAAAACTCTTTAATGTGAGAACACAACAGGTAACTGTCCAGAGTATTGACTTTCAGCTGAGCTGCCACAAGAAAAGACAGATAGATAGATAGATAGATAGATAGATAGATAGAAACATTTAAATAGTTAACTATGACTAGATTTTATCAGAGGTGAGTAGTAACAGTTACATTTATCACATGACTTAGTTTATCAGACATGTGCAGTCACATGACTGCACACAAACTGTGGCGGTAGCGGCATAAAAACTTTCCACGTAGCGGACAGGGAATGAAAACACACAGAAACAGTAGAAGCAACTGTCTCTAAAGCTAAAAATGATGAGGAAAAAGACACGTGGTCTATAAGTGGGACGTCTGTGTTTCTTGTGCCTTAATTTCTTATTTTGTAAAGATGTTATTTTACTCATTTTTATTTTACTATTTGGAAATACCAGAATTAGTATATTATTTCTAAAAAATAAATCAGACATTACGATCAAACAGTTACTCAGTACTTGAATAACTATTCACCAATACTATTACTTGAGTAATTTTTTGGACAACTACTTTTTACTTCTACTTGAGTAATATTATTTTACAGTGAGTTACAATTACAGTTACAATTAACGCCACTTACATAAATCAGAAATATCGTACATTCATGTCAGAAACAGTAAAACCCTCTGGAGCTCAGAGCTGAAAAAGGAGGAGAGGTAAAGTGCTGAATAAATTATTTATCTGTTTGCAGAGTATTACAAGTTTAGCTATTATGGATAATAATGTTTGATCATTTTATAAAGAGTGACGTGTTGTTTTAACTGGTTATCGTCCACTGGACACATAATGTCAACAGAACTGATCATCTCCATAGTGAAAAAAAACAGTGGTGTTTCTTCTAGCTGCCGTCTGAATGTTGACATAATATTGGCAAAAACATTTTCTATATATTAATCATGTTTAGTCAAATAACAACAACAACAACAACAAGCCATCACATCGTCTGAACCCTCCAGTTTAGATGGTACAATCTTTAATGTGGTTTATTATTGGCTGAGTTTCACAGTCAGCAGCTTTTCTATTATGTACATTATAACACACAGTATTTGACATACTGCTCTTCTCTTTTTATATTTATTATATATGTCAGTGGTTTGGCATTAGGAATCTCAAATGGCTGCAGCAGCTGACTCTGCAGACTGGACACCTGTTTTAAAAGACATGGTAAGAAAAGAGAGTATGTTGTGTATTGTATAGTTTTATGCAACGTATATTACATAAACCAGGTCTGTAGGACGCAGGTCCTTGGAGCATGGGTGGAATCCGTCAAACCTGTGAAACACAAACTGTACTTTCTACACCTGCCCCTGAAGCAACGTAACTTATCAGGCAGGAACCTGTTGTTCCTCAGCACCAGAAGTCAGAGCAGAAAATGGAGCAGCACAACTGTCTGACAGCAGATATGAAAGATTCATCTGGGAACTTTATCACAACTCTGTTTAAATTAAAATGTGTCGGAAAACACGTAACAAAACGTTTTCAAAAATCTCTTTAACAATGCAAAATGGGTTCATTCTCTGACAAGCAGACCTCCAGTGCCACTGCTACAGTGTTTGCATCCCACTTTTATTCACTTTCTGTGACCTGAGCTGGGTCTTTGGGATTAATTCGCCTCATATGTCCACGAGTGTCACATCATCAGAGTCACATCTAGCTGAACGTCATTTTTCATGAGTAAACAAGAACAACTAAACAACAAAACAGAAACATTAACGTATCAGTGCTGATGTCCTCTGTGTGCTGCTACCTGGGGAAACCCTGACCTTTTATAAAGAACCTTCGATGAGTCATCCTGAAAAACCCTTTGTCAAAGATCCTTTATATGAACATAAATACATAGTGTTGTGCTGCTGTCTTTTTCGATTCTTTTTCAGGGAGGAGGACTCCTGCAGTCTTGCTCATCAACCTGCATACAGTATCTACATAGAACAAATAAATAAAGTTTCTCTGCTGGTTGTTAAGGTATCATACCTGTACTACAGGTTGGATCAGCCCAACTCCCTGCAGCAAGACCTGATTCCTCTGCAGGGCGAGGCCAGAGAGGCGTCACCTGAAGAGACCAGCACTCCTTCCTCTATAAGACCAAACCTGCTCCATCCATTAACTCACTCCGAACTCACGCCGGATACCAGCAGCCATGGCAAACTTTCTGAATAACATGTTAGGTGGCAAAGACATAGGAAAAGTGGCTGGACAAAAAGTGGGTGAGTACGATCTGCAAAATAAGATGGATCACAATAGATCGATTGTTTCTGTGAAACTGCAACGGTTTAAAGTAGAAACAGCTCGACGGGAAGTGAATGTGTAACTTTAAACCTTTGCTATTTACAGTAAGCAATGTGAGGTGAGTGTTACAGTGTGGAGAAATATATTTCACTGAAAGCAAAGGTCCGGTTCTAGGTTGACTGGATTTAATTTCCTGTGTTAATAATCTGATCTCATGTCAGGAGGTCTCTTTTTAAGGTGGAGTAGCACATGGTTTTCCATTTTAATTCTGTTTTAATGTCCGTCTGTAAATGATGATACACAGAGGGACCTGGCCACTTGCAGCAGTTACCTCCAGTATTTGATTTTACGGTACTTAGTTGAGAGTTGTGTGTATTTCCTTTATCTCACATTGTATCTATTCACCAAGGCTGAATCAAGATATTCATAATTCTGACCTCTAGTAGTTCTAGTTGGATTTAATTGACTAATGTAAATAACTCAGTTAAGTTTCTTTAACATAACTAAATTAAAATACTTACATCTATCTAACTTAATAGTCAGATAAACTCAACCTAGTTATGTAAGTTGAAAATAACCTAGTCAAGTTTCATGAAATACTTAAGTTTCTCTAACTTAAAATATGCAACTGAGTTAAGTTCTTAACTTACATAAATCGGTTAAGTGCAACTTTTAATTTTTATAATAATATTAAGTCATAAATACGAGATAACCTTTACAAAAAAGTAGTATACTTAAAGATTATTTTATACTATACTATACTTCAAAGATAATAAGTATACTTCTACATATACTTGCTAGTATACTATTTTAATTCTTCTTGGAACTAAATTGGCCCACTTTTTAGTTTACCTTTGATAAGTACATAAAAACAATACTGAAAGTATACTCGCTCATTTATAGTTTAAAGAAGTATACTGAAAGTATACTTGAATATACTTCTGTTTCGTAAGGGAAGGTCTGGTTAATGCAATACACCTCCAAAAAGTTATCATCCCAGAGAAGTGGGCAGTCAGTGACTATCATAATGTGACGTCACCATGTGTTGATGAACTTTGTGTTTTCTATGTTTTTTCCAGGTAGTCTGGTGGAGAGCACAGTGAACAATGCTATGAGTGGGAAAAAAAACGCACCAGCGAAGGATGAGCCCAAGCCACCTGCCAGTGGGAAGAAAGACGAGAGTAAGGGAGGAGCAAGTTTTGGGGTAGGAGACGTCCTATCACTCGTTACTGGGAAGGGAGGTGCTGCAGGAGACGCCCATCCTCCCAAAAAAGAAAACACTGACAACAAACCAGAATTTGATCTGTCAGATGTCCTCACATTTGACGATGGCAAGTAGGATGGAAAGAAGGTGAGTCCTCCATTGAACCCCCCAAAAAAGTTTACTCCAGGCTTCGTCATACCAATAAAAATATGAATGTAGTGTCAGTTCAATGAAGCAGTTGTTAACGAACCCCAGGATCGAAGATTCGACTCCCAGTTCCTCCTGGCCTCATGTTGATGTGTCCACAGACCAGATTCTGACAACTGACAACGACTGTGTGCTACTGTCCAAAAACTATTTCCCCAAGGAGGTCAATAGAGTAGTTAAAAAATCAACATCTTAGAGGAATAAAGAAATTATCGTACGGTATCATGCTAGTTTAACCTTTCTAAGAAGATAAACTGCTCCACAGAAGAGTTATTGGTTGTGTTTGTCATTATAGATTAATATACAGATTATCTTTTCTTTTAGCAGCTAAACATTATATATTATATAAAATCTTAAAAGTGAAAAACATTTCATAAAAACTTTCAAAATTTAAAAGATTTTATAAAAACAAAAAAAGTAGAGACATCGGAACTACAGATTAGTGACTGAGCTAACGCTAAGTCAATAATCTAACATGTTTTCAGAGTATTTGCAACTTTGGACTTGTATTTTCCATGTCTTTCTACTTTAATATTAGTGTATTATTGTATTATTATATATATTGTTATTAAAGAAAACATCAGAGTAGAAGCCACAGTATCTATTGGTACTAGCCCATCCAGCTAACGATTTAGCCGCTAACGTCCAAGCTACGGCAGTTAGCTTTGTCTGTAGTGTGATGCTACTGTTGTTTCTGTTTCTACACCAAATAGTTCATACGCACAGATTCATTTCACTTTCTAATTTAGGGACAAACATGACTAACAATAAACCAGTACAGACAAAGAAACATGGAAACAAATTTAGGGTTAGCAGAGAAAGATTTTTGGGATAAGCACAGCTAACATTACAACACTTTGAATGAGGACATATGAAGCAAACATTAGCTCACTTTAAACAAGGAGTTAAGGCTATATAACCTTACTGAGTAAATAACACTAGAAGGAGCTCACTTTAAGTTACGGGGGTGAACTAACAGAAACTAAGCTAAAAGAAAGCTAACATTAACATTCACTGTTATGCAGATGAACTGTGCTAATTTTAGCTCAGGGAGAAGCAGCTGGACCCTAAAAACACTCACATCATGACAAAAAGCGAATGAATACTCTATTTTGTTGATTTGTGATATATTTTTTAATAACTTGTCTTTGTTTTCCTGTCCCTTTTCTCAGGGATGGATATGGAGAACGTAGAGGACTCGTCCACATCCAGACCTCAGACCTCAAAACTTCTTCTACTAAAATGTACACAAAAGGATGGAAGGATTCTTACAACAAACAGATTAAAATATATGTATGAAATCTTAAACTGGGGCTTATATAAAAGTATTTATACAGTATTTTCTGTCATTTAATAAACTGCTGTGTTAAAACAGGCTTGATTACATGTTTTTATAACACTAATCATGTGCTGATCACACTCTTTCTACAACAGCTGGATGTAAAGTGTTTTGTTGTATTTCATCTTTCTCTGTGCATCCTGCACAAAAGCAATAAACTATACATTTCTGTAATTGCAAATAAAATATACAGACAGAAGGGAATGTACTAACCTGGAATTATGTGTGACGATGATGTGAAGTGTGCACGTTGTAATTGGGGTTTGTATAATATCAATATTATCTGTTTTAACATCGCAAAGGTGAATGTTGAACAGAAAGAGTCCAGATAAATGTGTTCACATCCACCTGATGGACCTTATGAATGATAATTAATGTAATATTCAGTCTTTTTAAAATGTTTGGAGCAATAAACAGAATTTGAGCGTCATAAAGCTAAAGTTAATTTAGATAAATGTCACATTAGATGTTAATTTCATTTGATTTTATGTTGTTCAGTTTGTTTTTATGGTGATGTGAAGCTCCTTGAATATGAAAAGTGCTATATATTTACAATTATTGAAAAATAAGCAGATTTTATTGTGAGAGAATAAATAATTCTGTCAGTAATTATAGATAACAGTCTCATAATGTAAGCATATTATGTTATGAGCTTTTATGATTCAAGATTTTCAATATATTTTTCTCAATTTCTCCAAATTGTGATTTTTTATTTTTTAAATTAGGAGATTACCCATAACAATTATTTAATATTAAGATATTTTCTTAAAATATAATTTTTTTTTAATAACTATGAGATTTTTCTCGACATTATAGTATCTTTAAATTATGTTTTTAGATTTATATTTTTAGACTTTTTTCTCGAAGATATTTATCTAAGAGTGTTGACATTTTATTCTAATATTAATATCCTTTAATTGAGTCATTTTTTACAAAATCTTTTTCATTATGACATTTTTCTAATAACGCAAACCTAGTGTCTTCCAATACCATGTTATGTTTACAAATGCAAGCTTATTAATTTAATAGTAGAACTGATTATTAGGAAAGTCTGAAGGCATGAAAAAAAATTCCAAGAAAGAAAAATCTTTTCTTGGAATTGTTATATGTTTTGTAGTAATCACAATATTTTTTGTAACAGTAATATTAATTATGAGATTCTCTCTCTTAATCATAAGATTTTTTTGCCTCATAATTACAAAATCTTTTGTCAATTTCATTTCTAGTGTGTCATGGATCTGTTACAGAGGTTTACAAAAATGGCTGAACCAAAATTCAGACCAGGACAAAGGAAGTGACAATAAAAGGGAAAACAAGACTCTTACAAGGTGAAAACCAGCAAAGAGCTTTTTCAATTCAGTTTAGTTTAGTAATGTAGCGTCAAATCATAACACAAGTTTAAGACCTTACAGAATGTATCAATGCAACTAAATAATATAGAAAACCCAACAAATCTTTGAGCAGCTCTAGGAGACAGTGGAGAGGAAAACTCCCTTTTTTTAGACAGGAAGAAACCTCCAGCAGATCCAGGCTCAAGGTGGGTGGTCATCTGCCTTGACCGGTTGGGGGGAATGGAAAGAAAGAAAAGAACAACAGGTGAGAAAACAATAACAACAATAAGCAACAACAAAACGTTGAAAGTTTTAAGTCTAGTCTTAAAAGTAGAGACAGTGTCTGCTTCCTGAACCTGAACTGGGAGCTGGTTCCACGGGAGAGGAGCTTGATAGCTTGAGTCAGTGCTTGACGGGATTTTAAATTTATGTGAGAAGGATTTAAAAAAAAAACTAGAGCAGAAAACAAAACAAAGACGTGGATCGTGACATAGCGATCCTTTTTATTTTGTGTTTTATTAGTGTGTACACCTGCAACACGTATTTAATATTGGTACATCTCTGTTTTGGTGCCGTCACGGTCCATGTCTTTGTTTTACTTCAGTTTCTGACACAGTTTCTGACACACCTGGCCACAGCCCACGCCCACGCCCACGCACACACACACACACACACACACACACACACTCCTTATTTGGTCATATCCACCCTCTTCCTGCTCTCAGTCTCTGGTCCACTCTGCTAATCAGCCTGATAACTCACACCTGGTTCATGCCCTTTATAAGCAGATCTGTCTGCTCCAGTAATCTGAATCTGTCTGACCTTCCTGATTGTGTAAGTTGAACCTGTTGGCCGATTAGTTATAGAAACTGGATTGTGGACCTTGGATCATATGATTGTTTCCTGACTATTTTCTCTGACTCTGGTTATGACCCGGAGCTCTGCTAGCTTCCTGACTACTGTCTCCTTGATCACTGAATGTCTGTCTGTAGAACCTGACTTCTGTTCTGCCTGTTTTCCTGAGAAACGGAGTCAACCTGGAAGTGATATCACTATCATAATTGATAGAAATGAACTTCCTGTTTGTCTGGCTTCATTTCACAAGTATTTATTATTGTATGTGCTACTTCCTAAACCATTTACCTGTACTGACCCTGGTTCCTGTGTTCCCTTACCTGCTAAATATCAACCTTAGTTTTT
>OMLM01000676.1:0-18814 GCA_900302695.1 Helostoma temminkii
TGTTATTTATACAATAACATGGATGGTTATATGTATTATATTGGATATTTTAGCGGAAGAGAAAAGCAGATGTTGAAGATCAGATAATATGGTGGACAAAAATCTGTTGCTGGGACATTTAATTGATATTAAAATAATTAATATTTATTGATGTCATTTTTGTGAATTGTAAAGATATGGTAATTATTATGTTATGTTTACAAAAAACGTAATGTTATCAAGCTTA
Organism: Helostoma temminkii; assembly: GCA_900302695.1. NCBI lineage: Eukaryota > Metazoa > Chordata > Actinopteri > Anabantiformes > Helostomatidae > Helostoma > Helostoma temminkii. The sequence continues at coordinate 227 of OMLM01000676.1, forward strand.
TTTTAATCTTATATTTATTAACGTAATCTTAAATGTAATCACGCATGGCTGTGCTGATTGACACAGCTGTGCTTCTGTTCATCAGTCAACAATTATTTATTTACTTTTATTTACTTTAAAAGAATATTTTGATCGTCTAGAAAGTATACTGTTCAATCACTAGTAAACTAACAGTATATGAAAAAATCTTTTAGCAGTTTACTTAAAGTATACTTTTATAAACTAAAAACTGGGCCAATTTGGTCCCAACAACTATTAAAATAGTATACTTGCATGTATATTAAAAGTACACAGACATAAGTATACTAAACTTTCGTAAAGGGGATAATCAAGGCAGATTAGAGTTCTTTTTAATAAGCATGAGGGTGCCTCCTGTTTATATTCCCCTTTCTTAAACATTCTGAATGCTTTAATTCCAGGGTGCATCCAAGAGAAACAGTGATCTAGATATAAAACTAAGACTGATGACACAGAGAACGGCTTGAGTCCACTGTAGTCGAAGTACTGTGGGTGATCTAGCCCCAGCTGTGCAGTGGGAGTTTTGGGAGGACACACTCCCATAAAGGCAGAACCCTGTAGAGGTGCTGTTGCCTCAGCTGCCCATGAGTCTAGATGGACTTTGACATCTGAAAAGGTCAAAGCTTTGAATCGACCTATTGGACTGTTTGTTTCACTTTGTGTGGTCATAGATTTGCGTACTATATACACTGCACAGCCACGTTGTGATAAAATCTTACCTAAAGCTACTGTATATCTATATTTTTCCAAGGTTTGAATTCAGTCTTTTGATATCTTGTCATTAATATGCCTATTCTACATAAAGGCTGATTGAAACCACTAAAACTGAAATATAACTTATTTGCCAAATCATGCAGCTCTGTTATACATAACTGTCATAGTAAAACTGTAAAGTAGCAGTACCATGAAAGATATATTGGCGTACATAATACAATAATAATAATAATAATAATAATACAATACAACAGAAGTGTTTTTACAACTTCACAAAAAAACCTAAATCTAACACACACACTGGACACATCTGGTCTGTAGTGTCAGATGTGCTGACTGTTATCATGTGACTGTACTGTAATGCATATAATAACTTTGCAAACTCTGCTGATGGAGTCTTCCAGACTCAACAATTGAGGAAACAGTTAACGAGGGGCATTTAGGCGAATAAAGATTCTTTGGCTTCAATTTCAGATGCCAAGAACAGATTTTCATCCCCATTTACAGTTTTTGCTGTACTGCTGTGATGGTTTCACACAAGCAGAAAATCCAGCCATTATTCATTATTATGATTATGTCCTGTGTGTGTTTACTGTTCCATCAGCTGTGAAGCTCTAACATGTGACTGTGTTCAGTCCTCTCTCCCGTCGCTCTGTTAGCATTTCTCTCACACAGAGTCTGAGTGCACACTTTTAGGTCACAGTTGTAATGATGTGTTGCAGAGCACTAGGATTCTGTGCTCTATAATCTTACTACACACACACCAGGTTGTAATTTTGACACATTCAGCTGAAATTTCAGACACCTGGACTGCTCCCCATTCTGCCTACTCACCCCTCCACCCCACCCTCTATCGACAAATGCCCTCCTGCTGTAACCCACTCAGTCACCACCCTTTCCTTTCAGTAACAAAGACTGTGGACTGTAATTACTTAGTAGTGAAGATGAATAGTGCAATTACCACCTGCATGCAACAAGCACTTAAGATAGCTTTAAGTAAAAGCAGCTGAGGGGCTCTTAGGACAGTCTCAGACGAGGATTTACACAATCTGATTGCATTTTTCGCCGTGCCTGAGGAATGCAGTGTTATTGTTTGTGTCTGTCTTGTAGTGCAGTGCTGTAAATGGACTTTGATCTCAAATCAACATAATACTTCTCCCTGTTTCTGTAATCTTTACATACTGCTGATTGTTGGTTTGCACATAAGAGCTGCAGCTCATAACACCAGCTAGATATTGAAGTGGTTAGAGATTATTACCTTTTTGTATGGGTTTCTGATGGTCTGGGACCACAGTGGGTTGCAACACAATATCCTACATGATGTCCTGATATGTTTATCTACAAATATTTCTAGTCTTGTTTTCTTTTTTCCTCTTGTTTCACATACCAGTGACTCCTTATATTGTTCTTATTTTTATTATTGCCCAGTGACAGTGACCTCTATACACTTACTGCTTGGCATTTTTGGCAAGATTACTTTTTAAAAACTGCATACTGCATATGGTGGTTTCTTGATATTATTAAATAAAATCATATTTTAAAAAATGACCATTTATCCCCCTGCAGTATTGCAATATATTGCAGTATATTGAACTGTATGGTCCCTGAATGCCTGTGTGGTGCCAGGTTCTTGCCAATACACAGCCCTAGTGTTAACATATAAACTCTGGAAAATGTTAAGAGGATCAGGTCTGGACATTGTTCAGTGATATGCTTCCACACATATGCAGCACACAGTGGGAGATAGTCCGAGTCAGACACATTCTCACATAGAGATTTCAGCAGTGTATGAGGCATTTTGCTTTTTTCAAAAGTCTGTTCCAGAAATAGGGTTGGGTGTCGCTTGAATTGAATCAGTTCCAATTCTGCTTTTCAGCTTCAGTTTCTTTTTCCCTTGTTTTGATTCCAAATGGTATAAAAAAAGCAAAAATGTTTAGATAACAAAATGATTTATTCTTTCTTCTTTTGAATAGCACAAGTACATTCAATGGAGCATTTTGGCTGCTAAAGCTGTAACCTCTATGCTCTCTTTAGCTCTCTGAGCTTTGACTTGACACTAGCAGAGGTGATAAGTAACAAAGTACATTGACTCAAGTACCATACAAGTACTTGTACTATACTGAAGTATCTGCAATTTACATGACTTTTACTTTTGCTCCACTACTGTTCAGAGGAATATATTGTACTCTTCCCTCCACTACATCTATGTGACAGGTTTAGTTGATAATTAGTACCTTACCATCATCATGTTGTTTGCTACAAACTTTCTGCTACCTTGCTTAACTGCTTCTGCCCCACCTAATAAATGGTAGTAGTCCTTTCACCACAAATGCCCTTAGTACTATGTGAAACTCCTCAGTTTTCCCTTTGGTTGGTTTTCTATTTACTGCCAGTGAGAGCACTGTGCTGCTGCTAACTGTCCCTGCCTCCACTGTGCCTGTGAGGTGCTGCCGTTGGCTGATTAGACACAGTCTCAGAGACTGTAACACATCTAGTACTGTAGGTCATACATGTTGATTCTGTGCTGCCTTAAATGCTTGGTTGAAGCCACTCTTCAGTCTACTTTGCTCCATCTGTCACACACTGTTGTAGCTTGTAACATTAGCCATGCATGCTAGCTCGTATCTAAACAAATGACATTTGCAGCAGTTTTTTCTACAGGTACCCAAGACTTTCCATTTTGAATACAAGGACCAAATTTTGGTTCCCAACCTTATCCAGGAATTTTGTCTTTTAACATTTTAAAGGACTTAATTTTTGTGCCTACCCTCATGAAAAAGAACTATATTAATATAATATTAGTATACTTCTTTTAAATAAAATTTAGGCCAGTGTACTTTCAGTTTACTGCTCATGTACTTATCAGAAGTATACTAGACAAACTAGTATTTAAGTATACTTGCTGTAAACTGACAAGTTTATAAAAAAGTCTGAGTATACTTGGCCTATACTTGTACTTAAGTATAAAATACCCAGCATGCATTTCAGTAGTTTAACTTTATAAACAACTACTAAGGTTATAAATTAATAATTTGTCACAGTTTGTTTTGCCTTTTAAACAGACTGGTCTGTAATTATTAGTTGAGTTATAAACTTCTAACCATTAGTAAGAAGTGTGAGCATCAGTAGGAGCTGCTTCTCAGTAACTTTAGGATTAAAGTGTTTCTTTCCACAATTACACAGGTGTGATACTTAACACAGCTGTGCTTCACTTCATCAAGCTAATAACATTTATTAATGAACTAAGAAGAAGGATAAAGTGTACTTTAAAATAATATTTAAATAATTTGGTATACTCTTAGTACTTCACTTGTAAACTAGCAGTATATATAAAAGTTTATTCGTAGTATACTTCAAGTGTACTTTTATAAACCAAAAAATGGGCCAATGTAGTCCCAAGAAGTATTAAAATCGTATACTTGCAAGTATACTAGAAGTACATAGACATAAGGATACTTATACTACTAATACTTGAAGTATACTTAAGTAGACTTAATAAGTAAACTTTAAGAATAATGCTTTTTTGTAAGGGTATTCATAACAGAGTTATGTTAACCAGTTGTTTCTGATTGTTGTCATGACAAGAGTTCCACCAGGCAACCACTATCATTTCCATTATGTGAAAATACTGAATGAGAACATGTTGAATATTGTCATAGTTTTTAAAGCAAAGTAAAATAAAATGCCACAAAAAATAAATAAATATGGATTGATGTATGGGTGCAGTGGATCATAAGTCACTGATCCTCTGTCCTCCTCTCTTCTGCTGATGTGATTCAGTGCTGAGCAGGTTGCCTACACCTGGCAGAGGGTAGTGCTGGTCTAACTGTGTAGCTGCTGTCAGACACAGTCACCGGAACCTGAAGCAGCCTAATTTTCTTATGTAGCACTGACCATTAGTGCCAGTGGCAATCACCGTCATCAGCTTTTAACATGTGCCGTTCACCTTTTTACTGTAAGGAATCTATAGCCTAACCTTAAGGAGCAGCTGCATTAGTGCCTCCATCTGCATCTTGCATCTCACTTGTTGAACTTGTGCAGTTTTAGTTAAATCCATTTTATTTCATAATCTGTTACGGACACCTCATTCATCATTATGCTCAGCTGCTTTTGTTGTTTCCTTTTAATGACACAGTCTTTACCCACAATAATAATAATATATGTGTAGCTGTACAGAGTAGGGATGGGGTTCACAACATTTTTGAAAAACTGAATAAGTTTATTGACCTGGATGCTGTTGAATCCTTTATCAAATCTCTTTAATTAGGTTAATTGTGTTTTAAGTAGCACACTTTTATTCACAGAATTTGATCCATTTGGGCCAACAATAATATCTAGCATTACTGAGATAATCCATGTGTTTGTATGTCTCAGTCATTTTGTCTTCGTTTGTATCTGTAGTGTGAGAGAAAGGCCAGCAAAACAAATCTGATCTAAAGTGGAGCCAACTGTGGCATTGCAGTTTAACCAGACTATATAAAACATTATTATGGAAATATGCCGTAAAAAATCACACAGTTTATTTGCCATCTTTTTCATTTTACGAGCATAGTCCTGTAAGACACAGTAAATTTAGATTTTTAAATAAATGTTTTGTAAAACATAAGTTAAATTGTGTAATTTTACATAGTGAGAATCAGGTTTTCCTTTGTTCTGCAACAAATATATGCCCATAAAAATACAGAATATTATGGTTTTAGAAAGATACATTTGCTATAAATCCAACATCATGAAAATGTTCAATAAAATTACACTTTACAGTATAATAAGATGCTGATAGTGAAGTCCACACAGTTTTAACAGATACCTTTATAGACTGTGTGTAATTTTATGTTTTTCTTCTGTTTTTTACTCATAATAAGCTGTTTTACAAGTTAGTAAACAAGTTTAGTTACTTACACAGTTATTAGACACAGGGAGTTTTTTTCAGCGAGTGCCATTTAAATGTTCTTGTACAGTAATTACTTAAACAGTTCGAGCAGTGTCCAAACAGAAGATGTCTCTGACTGTCCTTCAGTGACTTTGTTTGGCCTGTCAGTTTACTGTCCTCTAAAAGCTCAGTGAAGACAAGCTATGTTTTTTTCCATCTCAAGGGCTCTTTAATCAGCCTCAGTTAGGAGAGGCTGGAAGACAGCATGAGGGTCTGGCGCGTTTTACCTCTGCTACCTCTGCTCTTTCTCCATCAAAGACAACAAAAGCAATTAAAGTCATAAATCTCGAGAGGAGGAGATGGAAAATGACTGTTGGCAACAATAGGTTTTACCCACATAGCTGGGACTCGTAGGAGTAAATGTCAAGTCCCCACAGTGGGTTCAGGTTATGGCTCTGTGTTGCTATGGTACTGCCTCCCAGCCTCGGGCTCTGTCCTCAGTGTTTCACTGAGTGAGTGTCTTGGGAAACATTTACTGCAGGTAAATGTTTCAATTTGTAATAATTTGCAATAAGACATTTTTGAGTGTTGTGGAGCACAAGTCCAGAAGCTGTCCAAACCATGAAACCATTTGGTTATTAGGAAAGAACATGCAGCAGCGTAGGAGAGCAGGGGCGTAGCTGGAAACAGCTGTTTTCTAAATACAATATCTACATAGTAGATCTACATGTACAGAAGCCTTAGGATAACCAAGCATTACTACTGTTCCAATAAAATGTTGACTTTGTTTATGTAATTTTATCAATTAAAAAGGCAAAGTAATCATCAGAAAACTGTTTTGCAATTATGTTTATACATTTATGTTTTCAGGAAATTAGTTACTGTGGTGTAGTCCATTGTCCAAGAGATCTGACAGAGGTCCCCCATACTTCCTTCAATATTTACACTTTATTGAATCTCATTACAAATAAAATCTTATCACTTGATGCAGTTGCTTACTGATAAAATAAATAGCTTGGTTTAACACCAGGTCCTGGTGGAAGAGCACACATACACCGGTGTCTTCACACAAGCCTCACAGCTGTCTGAACCCACTGGAACATAAACACACTCGCTCATATGTGCACACCCCAGTGTGTTTGGAACTGCATCTTCCTGTAGTTGTCTCTCAGAGAGCTGGTTAGAGATGGATGCTGCTGTGCTTTATAGCAGGTGTGTTTGTTTTACTGTGCAGCACAGCACTGTCCTGTTGTTTCTACAGCTGACACAAGTGTACATTGGTCTGGAGCAGAAGCAAAGCTATCAACGTTCCCTTGTCCTCACTCTGAGGGTACAGCTTGGGGCATTAGGCATTAATTTTACTCTGACTTATCATAATTATTAATTTCTTTATTTTTTTGAAAATGTCCACTGTGTCATGTTCCAGTACTAAGACTGCAACACCCCCCTTACCCTGCCTGACCTTGCTGCAGAGGTCCAGCATCTCTTGCAGTGGAGTCTCTTGCATATTAACCCTCTGTTAACCCAACCTTTTTTCTATTATTAGTACTTCGACTGTCTAGTTATACTGTATAAAACTTTGTAAAACGTATCACTAAGAGATACAATCAAGTAATTCCTATTTTTATTTTCTTTTTTTCAGAACAGCATGGGCTGTTTCAATATGCATGTTGCATTAATACCACTTGATTTTATAAAAACACAAATCTGAAGAAAATTTGAAACAGATGTTTTCATTTTTGTATAAATTTGTACAAATATCTCAGAAATGAATTAATAATGTACTGACTCCAAGACTAAATCAGTTTGTGCGTTTTTTTGTGGGTGATGCCAGGTTTGCACATACAGTACTTTAGTACATGCAAACGTTTAGGAAATCAGGGTGTTGGAACTTAACCTAGCTATTTGGAAAAAAGCTGTAGCCCAGCTAGTAAACATAGTGGAGCATTTAAACATCCAAAGAGCCAGACTTTTCCCTGAGGAGCTGGTGGAAACCAAAAAAGGGCTAAAAGAGAGTGAATTTTGGACATACATCAGTTGGATAATGTCACTTCAAATCAATCATTGTGTTACTTTTTGGCCCCATATCATATCAAAGGTCATATGTCAGTGTTGTTTTCATAACATTGTCTGCTGTCCTCAAGTGGCCCAAAAATCAGTTACTGCACATTTAGTCAAAACATCTAAATGACTGTGATTTGATACTAATCTCACAAATAAATTCTGTCTTTACATACTTTGAATAAATAGTTGAATAATGCATTTAGTAATAGTGAAAAGTTAATAATAGCTGGCAGTAAGACACACTCTAGAGTATCTTAGACAAATTGTATTGTAATTTTGACTTAAATATCACAGTGTGGAATATCATTGTCCCTTTTAGGCTGTAAGAATGTAATTAGTTGAACGTCTCATACAACAGCTGTGGATATTGTATTAGTTAATGCTAGCTGTGAGAATAATATACATCTTGTGGTGTGTGAAAGCCTGTCCTGCCTCTTTGCCGAGGTGATTGAGATACAAATGTCAGTTTCTCTCGGCTTCCAGTGAAATCTAAGAATGCCTTTTTTGTGTGGAGATTAAAACAGTGCAAAAGTCTACAGTAACACAGCAGGTTTTTACTTGGGGCATTTAATAAAAGTGGTCATAGTTAATATGGTTCATATAAATAAAAGCTTCTGAATGTCATACTCCTAGTGGATTACAATTTAATCCCAACCCTGCTCATAAGACGCACACACACACCTGTGTCTCTGCAGGGTTTGTCTGACAGAAGTTTTTTAATATTGCAGTGTCCATCAGGAATCTAAACTGAAGCCAGTGATTATCTGTGATTGAACACAGCTTTATAAACAGTTCCTTCATTGTGCAGGGTTGAAATCACTTTAGAAAAGGATGGAAGCAAGTAGGAGGAGGAGAGGACCATGTGGAGAGAGTGTGGAACGAGGAAGGAGAACGTATGTAATGTACTGAAGGAAGGAAACGCAGTGTTCAACATTTTCATCCAGTCTCAGTCAGGTGCCAGGGGCTGGGAGTCTGTCTCTAAGCTGTGCTCATTAATCACCCCAGGACATAGTATTTTACATGACTTAAAAGAATGTCTGTCAAAGGGATACAACATTTAAGTTCAGGATTGAAGCACTGTAACACTAAGTTCTGATTTTCATAGACAAGGTATTAGCAGAAAGAATGAGAAGTAATGGACAGGTGCCTTGCTGTGGTCTGTTATAAGTAGTATCATTTAAGGCTGGATTGCTGGTAGAGCTGTTTCACAGTTCACCTTGCGTAGGATCGTTGAGATGCTTGGTAATGACATGTTTTAAATGCCAGTGAAAATATCTTGTCCGGTGAAAAATGTGTTGAAACCACTTCATGGTAATCATTCCAAATCATGACAAACTGTGCTGCTGACTTCATATATCTTCATTGACAGACGTTTGCCAATGCTTTTTGGGGCAGGTTGAATGAAAGAATTGGTGACAGAGAACAGTTTGAGTTAAGGGATTTATTTTTGGAATGGAGATATTACATCACCTGTGGATGTGTTCCTTTCTTTCAGAAAAGAAAGTCATTAATTATAGCGTTGAATTTCACTGGCTTTTTGTGTTCTTATAATTAAGATCCCATTTAAAGACAGCTTGTGTAAGGAGTAGCTGGGTATTTGTGACGAGCTCCATGCATCCATCCACTCATCCATCCACCCATCTATCCCATGCAGGGTATGGAGGTGCGCTAGCCATCTCAACGAGACAACCAGTCACATTCATATTCACACACAGTGTAGGCCCAGCCAGCCAGTTGGTTTAAACCCAGGATGTTATTGTGAGATGAAAACAATATTCTTGACCAATGTGTGACAACTGTCACTCAATTTGAGATTTCATTATAAATGTTTTTTTTTTGTTTATGGCCATTTTTCAATCGTGACTAAAGAGTCTATATTCTGTAGGAGAACTGCCAACATAATTATCACAGCTAAAAATGAATTGTTAAATAAGTTTGCCCTCATCGTTTCTTTCTTTGTATTTCAGATACACACTTTGCCCTTTTCCTTTTTTTATTGACAATTCAGCTGAGTCTTCCGGCTCGGTCTTGGCAACTTCTTTTTCCTCCCTACTGCACATCTTTACATAGCCACAGTGGTTTTCGGAGGAAAATTATAACTACTAAAATATGCTCAATTCTTTTGTGTGTCTGCATGGCAGTGTTTGAGCAGGCAGGCCCACTGTGTGCACTGTGATCAGACTGACTTTATCTCCCATCATGTGCAGCTTAGACAAACAGCTCAGGCTCCCACAGCTCTTAAACCAACACATTGCTCCTTGTAGGAGCAATCAGGAAAAGCCCCTGGTTGCCCAGCTCCAGCTAGCTGCCAGTAACAGTGAGCTGCTGCACTGCACTTCCACAAATCACTTGGCTTCTATGTCTGGCATGCCTCATGTTGGTTTCTCGCCCTCAAAATAAGCAAAGTGTTCATGTTCAGGCTGCTGTCACAAATAGCTTTGTGTTCTGTAGGGAAATGCTGTTTACATTTTGTATTTCTGTCCCAGTGGGATATGAAATAAAGAAATGTAATTGCCATGAGCAACCAGACTACTATGTATTGTATTTTCACAATACTCAAGTAGCATACTGTGGATGTTGTAATGCCTAGGTCCCCCTCATTCATTTTGAACAAAACACGAAAAACAAAAACAATCCCAGCCATCATTGGGTGAGAGGAATTATACATTCTGAACACGTCACTGACAAATAGAGACAGACTCACACCCACATTCACACCTTTAGGAAATGTAAGGTCACCAATTAACCTTTGTGGATTCAAGCCTAGGTCCCTCTAGCTGTGAGTTGACCTTGCCACATCTCAGCATTACATTATACAGTGTTTCCCCTACAATTATATTAGGGGGGCAACCCTGTATCTGTATCACGCATGGCGGAGTTCTGCCCCGATGCGCACACACACGTACACACAAACAAACAGACACGTGTGCGGGCACACAGGTAAGCACACTCAGCGCACAGAGAGCATCGAAATATATGTCAGTGTCTGTCGGTGTCAAGGTAATTTGGTCCTGTGCCGAAATGCCTGAAGCAGCGTTGCAGTCCTTTTCATATCTGGATTCACTGGAGCACCTTGTTGACTGGTGACTTCCTTTATTGAATGCGTCCAACTCCTCTAAGAGGAAAGTCATTTGTTGTTTTAAGCACTAGCCACAGCTCATTGCTGTGGTCAAGGATGAAGCATAGATTGACAGGTCGATCGGGTCCAAACTGAGCTGCCTCCTCACTACATGCTAATACATTGACAGCTGGAGGTATCTTATAGGACAGGAATAGTTAACCTTGTCCCACATGTCTAATAGCAACGCCATGTTCCAGATGAAAACCTTCAGTGCCATTGAGGAGAGTAGTAAAAGTTGCAGCAACCAAGGCCTACTTACATACATACACATACATTGTGTTTTAGAAAAACATTCAATAAGGTGCCTTTCACATTTGGTGATGACATTCTTAGTGTTTCTGGTTGTGCTCTCTAGTGAGAACTGAAGAGATTTGTAGCTGATTGTGAAGCAGTTGGGATAAGATTCAATTTTAAAACCTGTACTCAAATGGAAGACGTGTGAACATTCTCTGCTGCAGCAGATGTCTTCCCATGGTGGTGGCAGTGGTTCAGGAGCTAGAGTAGTCTCCTGACAGACTTAGGGATGGGGGTTTGATACCCAGCTCCTCCAGTCAGATGTCAAAGTGTCCTTGGGCAAGACACTGATCCCTAAGTTGCCTCCTGTGGGTCAGGCACTTGCATGATAGTTCTGCATTTGTCAGTGTGTGTGAATAGTTGAATAAATGCATAGCAGTGCTTAACAATAATAGTACCAATGTGGTAGAAAAGCGGTATATAAATCATGTGCTGAAATATAAAGCAGCTGCAAGGAGTGTTACATCTGGATAAACAAGAGATTATCTGCATTATAAATCTCACAATAAATCACAATATTAGAAAAGGGTATAAATTAAAGGGTCACAACATAATAATCATAATATAATTCAGATTCTCTGTTTAGATTCAGTGGCATGAAAAATAACTACAACATAAGAATATTGTGGGGCTGCTGCCACAATAACATCATATCATAGATGTCAGATCCCCTGCCAGAGTCTGTCTGAAATCATACCGTAGCTTTTGTTTTGAAATGGTTGAATTCCATTGCACTCTCTGTGAGCTGTTATTTACTCTGGATTTCACTTTATTTCTTTTCTGTCATTTGGAAAACATGTGCAATGTGTGCTGTCTGTTGTGTATGCACAGAAGTAACAGCCTCATCGTCTTGCCTTCCTGGTGTTCCCTTTCTCCCCCTGCCCTCCTCTTCCTTCCTCTGATAACAGGTCTGTCAGAACATTACTGAGACAGGTTTTCCTGCCTCCTCTCTCCTCTCTCCACTCCCTAACCTGACTGAAATGGAGAACAAACACTTGGTGTCTCTCTTCCCTTCCAGCTAATGGAGGCCTGTTTAGCCTCGATGTGAAACTGACCAGATCTTCACACTGCTTGTACTTGATCCCACAGGGTTAAATTGTCAAGCTTCCTTCAGGCCTGTTGTTGCTGAAAGCCTTCAGTTCTGATGCAGATAACCTCTGCGTAGTGCCCTAAAAATTATGTTTCTATACAACTAACCTCCACTCTCAAATACTATTTCTTTTTGGAGGAAGTCATAATCCAGTTACAATTACATAACATAATGACCATATGTTCACTATTACCACTTAATAAAGCACAGTTAAAAGTACCCAGAACACATTTTACTTCTCACTAAAATATCCACCACTACGTTTTCTTTTGTATTCACTCTTGCAGAACATCATATAACATTTGTGAGTCATTATTAGAGTTTTTATGGTGGGCCTTAGGCACTCATAGCACTTGGTTAAGGTTACAGAAAGATAATGGGCTGGCTTTATAAAGAAAACTCACACAAAACGTAACAATCAATGTCTGTATGAAATATCTTTCTCCAACCGTGTACAAAGATTTATCGTTCATTAAACGCCCTCCATCCATCCACCTCCTGGTGCTTATTCACTCATAAAATATGTTGCATCATAATCATGATATGATTTGTTTGTTACAAAAATGTAATTGTGTTTAGTTGCATAGAACTAACTTTCAAGACACAGGGTTGCACTTGACGGTTGGTGAACACGCTTTGTGTATCAGTGCACCACCAGCTACATATATACATATGCTGTAGGTGATTACATAGTTTAGCAAAAGGTTTCACTTACTTAGTCTGGAATATTTGGCAGCACTTCATGGTGATTTTGTGGTGGTCATATTTGCCCCTAGGACATATATCACTGTATAAGAGTGAGTGCAATTGCAGTTTGTCTGCTTTGAAATTTTTTCAAAAATGTGAAATGCTGCCCCCTCCAATTTGAGTAGTGATAATGGAATTTCATATGCTGTTAGATGATCTGACAAGCACTTCACCTGAAGCACACGGAGGCCTTAAGTTACCTTTCAGCCAGGGCAGGAGAGAAATAGCCTGGGCTGATCCCTTTCTTTAGTTTGTTTTCAGCAGTGACAGTCATTAGTCCTACCCAACATTGGGAAAACATGAGCAATACTGCGCTGTCATCTGTTGCAGCTCTATTATCATTAAACACAAATGCATTCAGATTGCCTCTGTCAGCTCCTATTGCTTAGGCTCATAATGAATAGACGGGCATCCCAGTTTTTTTCTACCTATCATCCCAGCAGTGTATTAAGACTTTCCCTTCAGTGTTTACCAGGGATTTTCTGCTTTTGCGCTCTGCCTGTTTAACTGTCAGGATTTATGGGTAAAACAAGGTGCAGATTTTACAAAGGTGCAGGCGGTTGGCTGACAGGAAGCAAGTGTTGGTGACAGACTCATGACTTATTCAGTGTATCTTCCCTCTGTTTTTAAATATTGTGTCAGCATTACTTTCGCTTTGGAAGGATTTCGACAGTTGAAAACGTGCGCACTGGAGTGAATCTATCAGCTTCAGGCATTTAATACGCACCAATCAGTGTTTGTGTTATGTTGTGTGTTATTACATTGCCTATGACTTTGTTCTTCCTTCAGTTTGATTCTCTTCTCTACTCGCCCAGATGCATTTACACGTTTGATTGACAATCTTCGTCAATGGCTTCCATCTGCTCTGTAGAGGGAAGTCATTTATACTGAGAAGTAGCCACCAGTCAGCCATTATTCAGGGAATAATTGGGCTCAGACCCTTTTCTATGGGCACATTTAGTCTCTGTATTTGAAAATAAATGAATGTTTCTGTGTCCCAGCTCTGACAGGCGTTTCTGTGCACAGCCATCACTTTTATCGCTGTAAGGAGAAGAGTCGTATGCTGAGTTAATGTGATTCAAAGTCATTATTGTAATTGAATTAATGTGAAGACACTTAGTGCCCTATTTACTAAAGGTCTGTTAGTACAAAAATGGGCAAACTTTAAATCACCCGCAAGAACCACAAAAACAGTTCATGTGCGGATTTTGCACTTTTGACTTCATAAATATGCAAAGTGAGGCATTTCTATCCTAGTGTGCAAAATACAAGGAGGAGAAAGTGCAAATATATAAACTGAGCACAATGTGATTTAATACGCCTGAGAGTGATTGCAGTGGCTGTGATTGTATTTAATGTGTTTAAAAGACAGGTTCTATGTACTTGCAAACAAATGGTTGCTGTTACTGTGGTGATGATGAGGCATAGGAGAAATGAAATGTGTTAAGAATTTGTGTTTCCAACTTGTGTTGATATGTTTAGAATAACAGAGGAGGAAATGCTACAAAAATATCATCTGTCCAGTGGTCTAGTTTTGGAGCTGTTGGGAGAACTATGGGCTAATTTGGAGCCAGTCACAAGTGGGGCCACATCATATCTGTCATTCCAAAATCTTCCAACATCTAGGTCATTCCAGTGTAATGTAGCTTCTGGGGTCTCCCGCTACTCAAAACTGACTGGATTAGGCCAAAGTAGGCTTTTAAGTGATTGATGGTTTCCTGAGAGTTTTAGAATTGATCTTTCCATATGGAATTTCTTCTCATATAACCCCAATTTCAAAAAAATTGGGACACTGTGTAAAATCTACATAAAACCAGAATGCAATGATTTGCAAATCTCATAAACTCGTATTTCATCTGTCCATCCATTTTCTCAACCGCTTAGTCCGAACAACTCCAGCTGTCATACGGACGAGAGGCAGGGTGCACCCTGGACAGGTCACCAGTCCATCACAGGGCTGCAAACAGACAAGACAACCATTCCCACTCTCACTCACACCTTCGGACAATTTAGAGTCTTCAGTTAACCTGACTGCATGTCTACAGACTGTGGAAGGAAGCCAGAGCGCCCCGGAATCGAACCCAGGACCTTCTTGCTGGAGTGTTAGGAGAGGAATGTTGTCCTATTCTTGTCTGATAGGAATTTAACTGCTCAGCAGTTCTGAGTGTTCTTTGTTGCATTTTGTGTTTTAAGATGCACCAAATTATAATTATAAAAAATACCAAAGTTGGTAAAAGGCCTCCTCTACTATGAAGCTATTGTCATAGATGCAGTAGATTATATATTAGCATTGTGCTGCTGAAATATCCAAAGTCTTCTCTGAAAAAGCATTGGTGGAGTCTTGGAGCATTGATGGAGCAGATGTGTAAGCTGCTGATTCCATAGGCACTAATGCTCCTCCATACCATCAGAGATGCAGGCTCTTGAACTGAGCTCTGATAACAAGCCCAAGGTCCCTCTCCTTTTAAGTCCAGTGCTCCTGGTTTCCAAAACAGCGGCAACTTTTGATTCAGCAGAGCAGAAGATTTTTCCACCTTGCCACAGAGTATTTAAAATGAGCTTTGGCTTAGAGAAGACAACAGCGTTTGTGGATCATGATCACTGAAATAAGTGGCAGCACTCTCTTCAGGTCCTTCTTCAGGTCCTTTTCTAAAATGACAGCTTACAGTCCAATATATATTGTTATATATATTGTTATATTTATGATGTCTTTCTTTCCCCTTTTTTTGCAACTCCACAAAGTAATGATCTGAATGCAGTCCATCCTCCTGTAATGTGTAATGTATGGGATGTATAAAAACTGCTAATGACAAGACAACATGCAGAATAAAAAAGATCAAACCATGTGCTTGGCAGTGCAAGTAAGTGACAAGATGGTTTTCTGTTGATCCAGTGATTCCTGCCGAAACTTTGATTTTCTTTGTTGTTATTCTTGCCTCATTTGTATTTTGCCTTTTAGCTTGTAATCTCTACCAGGAATTATTAGTCTGCAGTGAGAATGTTGAGCTGCGGCTTGATTCCCAGATAAAGTTCACCAGTGATGTTCATTTAGGTGTAATAGTGTGGGGCTGCAGTGCTGCACTGCTCTATACAAGCTCATGGAAAATAGTTGATTCACATTCAGTCTTTAAATACATTGTAGCCAGTCAATAAGTTCGCTGGATGCCTCTACTCTCCACTGAGAAAACAAACTGCTCTGATTAGCAGCTATTGAATCTTCTGACACATTTTTGGCTGAATGCTTACTTTTCACTCTCTTCTTCCTCTCGCTGCATGTCAACACCTGCTTGCTTGTTTCCAACAAATTCTGCTGTCATTGGAATCAGACTGGGCGTAATTTGTGCTTACATTAAAATTGACAGTACTAAAAGCATGCACAGCAATAGTTACTAACCAGGACCTTTACATGACTTAGAGTTTTTGGTTCTAAACAGCAAAGAGTTAATCATTGAGACCATCGTGGAACCAGCGAGCATCAAAATTAAGCAAAGGCTCTGAACCAGCCCAGGAACCCCCATAGTGCAAATGGGAAATAGAGCTTCAGAATTCTTCTGCAGAGATGGGAGAACCGTATCAGCAGCACTCCATTAATCAGGCCTTTATGGGAGAGTGAAAGGAGGAAGGAACACAGTGAGTAAAAGGCATATGACAACCCACCTGGAATTTGCCAGACAGCATTTAAAGAATTCTGAGAATGTGGCACAAAAAATTCTCTTGTCTCATATTTTAAGCCAATATTGTGATACACAATAAATATAGCCTACATCTATAGAGCTCGATCTGAACAGAGACACTTAACAAAACATCTGCAACAAAAGTATGTGATTCATGTGAGAATTTTACACAACCAGTAGAACTAATACAGAGGCCTTGCTGCATCACTGCCTGTCCACCCAGTGTGTGTTAGTGTCCTGTGAAGTGACTTTGCCACTGAATGGAAAAAGTTCTATATTTAGCACTGGGATGGTGTCTATGCCTGTGTGTGCCAGACCCCTGTGGAGTATTTTTTCCCTCGTGTGCCTTAATGACCAAGGATCAGCACACACACAGATCTTCTATCTCATTTTAATGGCAAATGCCCATCAATATTACATACATGCTGGCATACCTTAGCAAAGGTTAATATAATTTCTGTTGGCTTTGTGTTAGAGTGGGATAAGACAGATTAACCACAGTGATTATATGTAAAATGGTGTAGTCACTGTTGTACATGGAGGACACAATCTTCCTGTGACTGTGAGTAATATGGTCAGCTGGTTAATGTTTGGGACTCTCTTTGCCACAGTCGGCTGACTGAGGGGCTTCATAACCAGCAGGAGCCCTGCCTGCACCTCAGAGGAATGGAGGGTTGAAATTGGAGTAAATTGTCTATAAAAGCGTAGTCATACAGAATTAAAACGTATTGATACATATAAACTATTATATATAGTTTTTAAATGAGCATTTAATTTATTAGGGGAAAAAGCTGTCCGGACCTGGCTATTTGAAAAAGTAATTGCTCCTCCCATGCTAAATCAAGACTGAACTGTGATTAACCACATTTTTTATTCAATTTCCTGATTACTGCCAGACCTGTTTAATCATGACATCACTTAAATAGAAGCTGTATGACAAAGTGAAGCAGGTAAAAGATCTCAAAAAGCAACACATCATGTTGTTCATAAATGAAATTCAAGAACACATGAGAAAGTTATTGACATGTATCAGTTTGGAAAGGGTTACAAAACCATTATCAGCCAAATGGATAAACTTGGAACAACGGTGAACCTTCCCAGAAGTGGCCGGCCTACCAAAATTACTCCAAGAGCACAACAACAACTCATCAAGGAGGTCATAAAATAACCCAGAACAACATCTAAAACCCTGCAGGCCTCACTTAAGGTCAGTAACAGTAGAACAATGATCTAAAACACACCAGCAAGTTCTTCTCTGAATTGCTCATAACAGACAAAAGTAAGGTTTGGAGTGGCCTTGTCAAAGTCTGGATTGAGATGCTGTGGTCTGACCTTAAACAGGCCAGTCAATGGTGGCACAACCAGTTATTAGGTTTAGGTGGTGATTTCTTTTTCACAAGGGGCCAGGCAGGTTTGAACAGCTTTTTTTGTTCAATAAATTAAATCATCATTTAAAAACTGCATTTTGTTTTAACTTAAGTTATCTTTGTGTAATATTAAAACATGTTTGATGATATGATCATTTAAGGGTGACAAATATGCAATAAATAAATAAATAAAAATAAGGAATGCTTTCCCACAGCACTGTATGTACTGCTCTCAGAGAGAACTCCTCCTGAGTCTGTTTTGCCACAATGCATTCTCCTTCAGCTACAGGCAGTGTGCAAGTGGTTGAAATAAGCAGTGAGACAGGAAAATCAATGTGTAGGCTACAGGGCAGTGGAGCTTGAAAAGAGTGAAGTCCCTGACATGCTCAATGCCTGGAGGAGTTTGTCACACATGCTGTGGACTACAGGGTCCACCTCAGGAATCAGTACTCTGCACACATAAAAGTGCAGGAGCAGACTGATCCTGACACTGATACTGCACCATATGGGTTCTACTGTAGATTTTTTCAAATAATCTGTTGGCTTTATAGAGGGCCTTATGTTTGTTTCACATTTTTATTCAGAATTCTTTCAGACATTTCAATCAAATCATTTTTCCCTTCTTCCTC
>OMLM01000676.1:23340-37728 GCA_900302695.1 Helostoma temminkii
GTAAAGGACATGGACAGGAAAGAGCCTGATTACTGAGGAACAGGTGAGTGGTGACTGCATAGCCTACGCACCTACAGGACAGGTGGGTGTAGGATGATCTAAATGACTGGGGACTTGTGCCTTAACAAAAGGGTGTCATCTGTGTTTTTCTGTTGAGAATGCAACCAATACGCTCTTATTTTAATAGATCAAGCATGTCTACACAGCTGGCGTGTCAACTCGTGTGTCTCTGTGGGCACATAAACACCTACTTCCTGTGTAACCTCAGTGATTGTGTACAGAGCTCTGAGTGCTTCCAAAACACAGGTGACCTACGCTTTGTATTGGACCCAAACAGTTACCGTGTAGACACACACAGGACCAAATGCTGATGCTGTTCTTATGTTATTTTCATGTTTTCTGTGTAGACTGTGTGTCAGTAGAGACAGGATGACAGAATGAGGTGTGGCAGATCTCTCACAACAGCATATGAAAGTATGGAAGTAAAATCTGAGGAGATGAAACAGAACAGATTACACTGCAACTGTTTTCTTTTTGAGCCGAGTTAAACAAAAACTATGATAATAAACCAAACTTCTGCACTTTATTTTAAGTTTCATTCATGTAAACTGAAGGTTTATTAATTATTTTCAGCAAATTGCTCTATAAAGTCACCAGAAAAAGTAATGGCACTCTTTGCAAACTTTGTAAAAATGGTATAAAACGGGTGAACCACAAACCTCAGTGGTAAAGTATAGTGGAGGGAGCATCGTGATTTGGGGCTGCTTTGTTGTTACTGGATCTAGACAGCTTGTTATTGTGGAAGGGAAAATTAATTTAGTTTATCAAAGTATCTAACAGGCTAATGTCTGTGCTGCAGCTCAGAAGAAGTTGGGTGATACATAAGGACAGTGCCCTTAACATTAAACCACAGGCACAAAACACTGACCCAGTCAGAGCCCAGACCTCAACCCAAAAGAGATACTGTGGGATGATCTCAAGAGAGCTGTTCACACCAGATGTCCTAAGAATATGTCTGAGCTGAAATAGTTATGTAAAGAAGAATGGTCCAAAGTTCCTCCTAGAAGTTGTGCAGATCTAATTTGCAGCTACCTGAAGCACTTATCGCTGCCAAAGGTGGTTCAACCAGTTACTAATGAAACATGAAAGATTATGAATGTTGATGTGTTGAATGTGTGTTTTGATTTTTGTGTCAGGATTCACATTTCTTGACCTGTTTCCAGGAAATTGCAAACAGTGCCACTACTTTTTCTTGGCACTGTGAATAGCATTTGAGCCAATGGGAATGACTCCTAGTTGAACTCATTCTGTGTATTTGAACTGTCAGGCATAATAAAACCAGTGGTAGAATTTGCTGAAATTTAAGTAATGGTGTATTAGTGGATGTTTGGTGAGCATGTCTTGACTAATGGCCATAATTAAAGCTTCAGTTACAAAATAGGCTCTAAAATGCACAAGGCTTTTTTTTTTTTTTTTTTTTTTTTTTTTTTTTTTACATTTTCTAACCACTGCTCCCTCCTTTGGTTATGTCCATGTCTGAAAAGAGCTTAATTCATTCCTGTACTGACTACTGGTTTGACCTTTGAGCTCTTGCCAACACTTTAAACCGAATGTCTCTGGAAATCTTAAAGTCTGTTGTAGCCAGTGCAGTTTTCTTTGCTGCTGTCTGCTGGGCCAGGAGCATCAGAGCAAGCAACACTAACAGACTGAATAAAGTGATCAGGAAGGCTGACTCTGTGCTGGGGACCTCTGGAACCTTTAGAGCATCCACCCATCCATCCATCCATCCATCCATCCATCCATCCATCATGGTTAAGGGTGCACTCTTTTCTTTCTGCTCCTGTTAACCATATTCTCCAGAGTTAGGGCTTCTCTATGGGATAAAATTGAATCTTTGGTTTGGTTTATTGTTTTTACCAGCTGAGGAACATTGCTTAACTCTGGCATCTTGCATCCTTGGATGAAGTAGAGATGTTAATTTCGACCTGTCTTGACTGTTTTACAAGCAAGCTTTCTCTGATGCATAAACATTTGCACATGTCACAGAGACTACAATTTCAAAGTAAAGTGTTTTGTCTCTGTATTCTTTTTTACCACCCATCCATCACTTTCACAGGTGCTGTTATGCCAACTGACCTCATCTTGATCTTGATCTTCTTTAACTTGATATTACACATAATATACTGTGCATCTACTAATCCAGTGGTTATTTTTTCAACCATGTGTCCCTTTTGAAATGTTATTTTTTCAGTTAAATGCCCTTTGACCAGAGCAAAACATTTTAGTAGAAAAATAAATAATACAAAGACACACAATGCATTTATACATCACTAGCTCCGTTTTGGAGCTGTTGTGTAAGCTATGGGCTGATCTGGAGCCAGTCTTTATTTCAGGTTTTTTCTGTCCACTGGTCACAGTGTAATGGTAATGTCCCCTTGATAATTAATACACCTGATGTGACAATATGGTCATGACATTGTGGAAGGCAGTGACAAATGTCCTGTAAAGTCATTTATGTCGGAGGACTGTAACTGAAATTCACTCGTGAAAAGTTAGTAGGTGCACGTCTGAGCTGTTCCAAAAAGTGAAGGATGAACTTCAGTGCTCAAATCGATGTGTCTGTGGTTAAATGAATGAGAACAATGCATGTCCTTCACTCTAATGAAAGGTTACTAAAAGTTACTTTATCTTTCTTAAGAAATAATTAATCTTCTTGGTCGAATTCCATTTAAAATTTGTTCTTAATGACTCTGCTTTGAGTGTTGGGGAGAGTAGTTTTTCTTTACATCTACAGATATAAGACTTTATCAAGCAGTTTCTGAGCTGCTAAGGACCTGTCTGATGAGGAACACTGATAAATCCCTCACTGCTCCCAGAATTCAATATCTCATGAAAGGACGCTTCAAGCACAGATCTTGCTTTCTCATTTCCCTAAATTGCAACTTGGGAAAAGAGACTTTAAATTCGCCTTAGTTTGTAATGCAGCAGGAAATGCAGCAGGCAAGAGAAAATAGTCACTTTAAAAATGCATATAGCTTCAAGCATAATAGTGTAAGTAATTTGTTAAGTGCTTCTAACTTCCTTGCAGAAGTTTCCGAGATTTCACTTGAAGCAGGCTCTTAATTAGCATATTAATTTTTTAGAATAGCTTTGAGGATCAGCTTCTCAATTTATCTTTTATATTTTTTATAAAAATCCTTCTATTAATATTAAAATATTTTTGTTAAATGACCTATTAGTAGAAGAAGGACCTTAACCTAATTTCCCAGGGATGGAGGCTGCAGATGAAGCATGTGTCCTCCCCCAGAATCTCAAGGGTGTTAAAATGTATTCCCCGTATCAGTCCCCATGGCTCTGCAGTCAGCTGCTGAGTAGAGCCGAAACTTGGCTGCTGTCAGAAATAGTTCAAACTGAGCATCTCAACATACCTATAGGTCATTTGAAGACACAGTTATATTGTATAAGCTATATTCATAACTGATCATAAAGCGAAGAAATCTGTACCAGAGACCTGTTGGTGGTCTTCAACAAGTAATGTGGCAGTTTCTTCTCTTACATTCTCATACATCTCTTACAATCCTTCCTTATTTCTTTCCCGAGTTCTTCATTAATTCTTATTTATCTTCATGCGTCTTCTTAATATGCCATAAAGAGCAACACACATCATTCTTCATCAGTCTTTTTAGGCATTTGTCACTTTTTATATTTCCACCTACAGTATAAGCACCAAGTCAACACCACTGCAGCTCCTTGCAGTGTGTTATCTTTGGTCTGAGCATTTTAGTTTGTCTGGACATCAGTGTACTTCAATTTTAGTAGATCAGCAATCAGGTACTAATGAGGTGATTAAGAAGGACATAATAGGAATAGGAGGGAAAAGTGAGAGAAGATGGCTGCGTATGGGTTGTGAAAGTATAATCAGTACATCCAACCATTTGAGAGGCTCCAAGATCCACTGGCCTCATTCACATACTCACTGCTGCACTTCTTCTGTGGTGTGCTTTTGCCCTTGCTCATAAAAATTCACAAAAAACAAGTTTTTTCAAGCAATGAAGTGTTACTGAAATCATGACACACTTTCTGTGGCATCTTTAAGACAGATTTTCTTCATTTAGTGCATCCTTCTCTGCTCCTGTTACTCTGTAGCAACTTTTTCCTAAGAAAATTATGTTTCTATACAACCACGCTACAACCACCAATGTGTATTTGTAGGGAATGTAAAAGCATAAAGTGAACCACAATCTTTCCCTAAACTTAACTGGAGCACTTTTCAACACACTTGGGACTCTGGAGTCAAACTGGAGTTTCTAGTGTGTGCACTATGTATGCTCATCCAGGCCATCCACTTCTTTGTGACTTAGTTTCCATTAATAAATGTAGTGTTACTTTCATTCAAATTTATGAATTGTAACATCACCCATTTGATTGTTATGTTCCCTGTTCTGTTGCATAGAAATGTTAATTTTTGGGTTTTATGAATGGGAGACTTGCCTGCTCCTTGAAACATTACATGTGGCAGCTATAGGTGACAGTATGAGTTATTAAGTAATTTAAAGCATCAATATGTGATGCCCTTGGAATAATAATCTTCTGTAGAGCAGGGCTACCCAGCCCTGGCCCTTGAGAGCAACTGTCCTGTTTGTTTTCCAACTACCTCTTTCCTACCAACTGCTGTTTACCTGGATCAGGTGTGCTCGGCCTACCAGAAGCAGGTAGAGCTGGACAACAAGCCTGGCAATGGATCTCAAGGGTTTTTACTGCTGGAGCAAACTCAACAAAATCATTTTATGGTATAGTAATTGCTTTGATACACTAAATATCTTTGTTATGTACACTGCAGAAAAAATCTGATTGTATGGCCAGGACTGAGATTGTCATTTAATTAAGAATGCAGCTCTTTTATGTGGTAAAGAGTTGTCGCTGACTTTTTGTCTTGCATCATGCCTATTTATGTGTCTGAAAATTAGTCATTTGAAGTATTTGTAATTCCAAGTGTTCCCCCCTGCGTTGTGTATCCCCCAGGCTGACAGAAGACAGGAGACTCTAGAATAATAATTGATGGTTCACTATCACAAATATGGAAAATTCAGTCAGCTGCGAAGCTCTGTGTAAGAGTGGGAAGATTCAGCTCTGCCCTCTGGGAGAGTTTAGGTTGTTTTGCTGTTGGATGAGGCACACGTTGATAAAGATCCGTGTACTGGGGAGGCTCATCTAATGAACAATCTTAATTAGATCTCCCTCACTGCCTGCATGAAGAAGGATATGAAAAAGAGCTGTCACTTCTTTTACTTATTACAAACCCTGTTCCTCCCCAGACTGCTGCTCACGCAAGTCACACCTCCTGTTTCTGACAGCTGGCAATAAAAAGTCCAAATTATCCCAAAAAGAAAGACAAAGGGAATTTGAACAATGTTTGTGTAATGGAAATGGCCTTATTCAATAACATCATAGTTTTAGTAGACACCAGACTCTAATATGGAAGATTGTGTTGCATTTATGTGTTGTTTGTACTGTAGCCCCAATGCTACAGTACAAATGTTTGCCTATAGTGTGTCATTCAGTCAAACCAAACAGTTTCCAAACCCTTTAATTTTACCCAGAAGATTTATCTGGCCTGCCACAGACTCAGTGCATTGTGGACAGAATTACTCAGGGCGTTTATGGAACAGGGCTAGTCATTTCACCAGCAGTCCAAAAATGCCAATATGGTGTCATAGAATATTATGCTGGGAGGTGATAAGGCCTAAATAAATTGGGGACACTCAAAGGAAATGTTTCAATGGCCTCAGAACAACCTGATTCCAAAGCAGATGACAGATTTATGGCTATACCAATCAGCTACAACACTGAAATTTACATTTACTCATTTAGCTGATGTTTCTCTCAGAAGTGACTTGCTAGTGAGGAAAATGCACACTGGAGATACAATTTGCAAATTTTCTTTACAGCTAATGTAATTGTGGTACAGCTGCATGGGAATGTAACTTTAAGGAGTGAGGGTTGCCTGCAATGGTTTCTTGTCAAACTGGAGAATTATCAATTATCAAACATCAATAATTTAAACTTGTTTCTATGACATGCTGTTCTATGATTGTACCAGCAGCAATCTGAACAAACGGATGTTCTTCTGTTCCCATACAAAATGTTTTGCCTCATGTGATTGAAGCACAGCACCCTTCATTCAGACATCAATTTATTACTGATAATGGTTTCTTTGTTTCTTCCTGAAACCATGATCTATGTGAGTGCAAGTTAGACAAAAGATAGGTCAGATGGCTTTCAAATACATATACAGTAATACATACATTAATATTTTGTGGTAAATAAAGTGCAAGCCAAAAAACATGGGCTGTGTAGATAGCTGGACTGGTTAAAATGGGAGCATAAGCATGTTGCATCAGATTCAGATGACAGAAAAATATGACCCAAACACTTTGTTGACAAAGTTCCAAATGTTTAGGATAGTATGATAGCACACTGGTCAAGAAGGCTGACAGGACCTTGAATTTCTCCCTGCGAGTAGATAAGGCTGACTTCGGATTCTAAGTTAACCATTAGTGTAAATGTGAGCATCAATGGTTGTCTCTGTGTCAGCCATGTGATAGAGTAGTGACCTGTCCAGCATGTACCCTGCCTCTCATCCAACGACAGCAGGGATTGGCTCCAGCCCCCCACACCGCTGCACATAAGCCTTGTAGAAATAAAAAGGTTCCAGTTGAATCAGATAAATTGTTGATTGGTTTGCTTGTAGTGAAGGGAGTTAGCATTTCCAAGTCCCTTCTGATATTGTAGCTGTGATGATGCAGTAGCTATTGAATAGGGTCTCAGACACGTTTGAGTTCACTTCCACATTCCGGTGTAATCCATGGAATCACTACATTTTCTGCTTCATTTGCCTGTTTGTTGTGCTAGGGGATTTATAAATCCAGGGCTTCCACGTAAACAATCGTGCAGAAAAAAAGTGTCTCCTGAGGGAATCGCAAATAGCCGTCAGCATTTTTAGTCCAGAAGCCGTTGCAGTTATTCCCTGCTGCCTGTGAGATGTGGAAAAAATAAAATGGGGTCCTTTCTCTCCAGAGATTTTTCCTTCTTGTGTTAATGGAAATGTCAGTTAACATTTCATCCCCCGTGGTTGTATTCTCTTTATTCATTAGTATTCCATCTTCAGACTGTCCTCTTCTGCTCTCTGCGGTGAGAGGCTGCTTTTATATGCTTTGGCTCTGCCATATGCCATACATGTGCCACATCTCTGGAGACCTGTGCATTATCACTGAGGGACAGATAACCATAACCAGCATGGAGGTGTCTGGGCTCAGCCCGCCTCTCTGTTCAATGACAGACCACCTTTTCTTCCACTGCCTGGTGCTCTGTGGAAATGGCCCACCTGTTCCCCTCCTATTGTAGTCGGTCTTTTATCAGTGCCTCACAGCCTAAGCAGCCAGCATTTGAGGTGTGTGTGTTTGTGGGTGGATGTGTGGGTGAGGGAGCATCTTTCATGGACAGCCTTGACAGCTGACATTCTAAGAGAAGCAGGGGAACGTGTTAGCAGAGGAGACACTGGGATGGAGTCGCAGAGGGAAGAATGATGGAGTTTGGCCATAATAGAAGTTGACAGAGGCCAAAACGGTAGCATCAGCAAGAGGAAGACTAACTTGCTCTGCACCGACCCCCACCTCATGTCCTCTCTCACCTAATCTCCTGCCTTCCCTCAGCAGTAATAAAAACACCTTCTCTCCGTCATTTCCTGATGCTATGTGTTATTCCCATTTCTTCACCTGCCTCCTGAGAACACCTTTATATTCATGGACCCACTGTGGGAATGTGTGTGCTTGTGGCAACTATATTTTTGTGTCCTCTGTGCAACACGCTCTGACGAGGAGTAGAATGGATGTGTTAATGCTTGTTTAAGACTTCTTTAAGCCTAAACACTTGTTTTGATGTGGTTTTGTTTTGCACCTGGTGGTGTCTGAGCTCATGTATGCTCCCTGCAGTGCAGCTTCACAGATGCACCTTCCCAAATCTGCACAAATAATTAACCTGTCAGTGTCTCCTGGGTCCTCTGGTGGCAACATCTTTGCACAGTCATGTTTTTCTGCTAACAGATGTTACATTTAAGATGTAATGAAAATCACACTATATGTGAAGATACCAAATAGTACTCTATATGGTTTTTATAATATGACCATATTGTGCCTAATTTAGGATTTATATTTTATTCTGGGGCTCCACTCATTCACAATAATACAATTTTCAAGTATTAAAAACAGCAGGTACTTGTTATTATACGTCTTTATGCACCTACTCTGGCTGTGAGACTAAAAAGTTTAAGGCCACCATTTCCCCATCCCACTCTGTTCTGATTGGCCAGGTTGTGGAAGTCTTCCTGTGAGCCGAACTATACCCAGTTCAAACAGTACTGTCCTTAAACAACAACATAGTCAAAGATCCCGCTGCACACTGGGGCAGTTTTTTAAACAGTGATCTGTGAAGTCCCATGAACAGATAAAACCACTGCAAGTATGTAACAGTGTCCATTGTTGTTTTATGGTTTAATAAGAATATTTCCCTCAATAAAAAAACTCTGTGTGTGACACACCAGCCTGAACACTCTAACACAAACTAGTGCTAACCACGAGTGGGGCTGTGGCAGCTGACCTGAGAG
The DNA here is from genome assembly GCA_900302695.1 of Helostoma temminkii. Taxonomy (NCBI): domain Eukaryota; kingdom Metazoa; phylum Chordata; class Actinopteri; order Anabantiformes; family Helostomatidae; genus Helostoma; species Helostoma temminkii. Next base: position 32,003 of record OMLM01000676.1, read on the forward strand.
GGTGTGTAAGACAGCTCTTAAGAACAAAGCTCATTGGCCAGACTAAACCTGGGTGTTTCACTACCAGCCAGCATGCAAACACATGTTCACCTCAATCTTTGGGCCTCTGTCTTTATAACATGCACACAGCTTCATGAGGACATATAAATAGCAGTTCACAAGACTGGGATGTATCTAAAAGCATCATGATTCTTAATGCACACATGTCAGGATACAGTTTGAGCTAGCATCCTCAGCAGCTGTTGCACTGCCAGGCAGCTCCTCCTGGCATCTGGCAGAAAATCAGCCTTTCCTGTAAGAAACCTTTACAGCAGCCTCAGCAATGTCATTTCGGGCTGTTGGCTGAGTTTTTGTTTTCCAACCTGCTCTGAGAGGAGACGGCAGCTGTTGCAGCTTTGGTAACGTTGTACTTCTTCTCAGTTGCTTTGGTTTGTGCTTGCATACGCATAAAGTGTCAATTAATAACTTGCTCCTTCGCTGAGACGCACCTTCAGATAAACCATATTTATCATAGCTTTAATCTCAGTTCTATACATTCAAATGAAGTGAAGTTTGACTGGATATGCACCAAAGCAAAGGCTGACTGGATGGGCCCCCAGCATTGAAAACTCTTTCCTACAGCGAAGCCGTGGTCAGGAAACATGTATCTGAGCTAGTATATGTATGAGAGATTAGAAGCTGGGAAGTATAACACTACTTTACTGTTATCGGTTTTTTTTTTGTAATTTTTGTTGCTTTGTGTCATACAGGTGGTGCTACAGCTAATTGGGCATAGGTTTCTGATTAGTTGAATCAGTACCTACATACAGTAAAATATGAATGCATGTTCTCGCTATGCTCTTTGAATGTGTACTAAATGCATTATATTCCAGTCTTAGACCCAAGCATCTTTACAACCATGATAGTTGTTTTTCCAGATTCCTGATTTTTAAAGCAAAGACAAATGAAATACAATGACAATTTAAAAAATACTAAAACGGTGTAGAAGTTATGTCCTTTAAACACACATGCATGAACTGACATGCTGCAATGCTGTGCTGTGCTACACACTGTATGTATAAAACCTGTCAGCATCCTCTCTCACTGCATTAGACTTCCCTACAGATGGCAGCTAGGCTAAAAGAAGGCTGCATCTCTCCTGGGCACTGTAAGGCTGCAGTAAAGGAATCCCCTTAGTTTAAACTTCCTCTCCACCTCCTCTCCATCAAGCATCAGACTAACCCACCATTTACTAATTACAGTATATACTGTAAACAACAAATTGAGTAAACCCCCTATAATATCATTAACATGTTGAATGATTCAAAATACAGGTTCTAAAAGAACACCAGTTCATTAAAATCTCAACTGTAATTATGTATTTCTTTGTTGTTAATTTGAGTGAAGTGGTCTTTCAGATGAATTCGGACGAAAGAAATTGCCTCTGAGAAAGATTGTCAAGTCCTCAAGTCCAAGACAACAATGCAACACCCTAGATATTCATGCCCATACCCAAATAAACTGCCATTGGCTGACAATGTTTAACAGATTCAGCATTCAGATAAAATTAGTACAACACATAATGTGCTCATTCGTAGGCCTGCTATTTTAACTTTACTGTACTTCAGTGGTTAGGCAAGTTCAATTTTTGCTACAATAACAAAACTGCAGATATTATTGCTCCTATGAAGCTTAACAAAAAATTCCCTGTAATAATTATCTCAATACACCACAGAAAGCAAAGGAAACAGTATCTGGGCTTGGCATGAAAATTAAATGTAGGGACAACTTTGATGGTGCAGGACTCAGACCCATGGATAAAAGTCTTAAATGCAACAGCAGCATCTTCTGCAGTTTGGCAGCTTGAGTTGCTTAAGCATGAAATAATAAGGAAGCTGCTACCCTTATGATTTGGGATTTTAAACTCAAAACAGTCATGTTGTACTTCAACTCATCATTGAGACAAGAGTTTCCTATTACTTTTCAATTCAATGGTCACATGCCACATATCATCATTCCTTAGGAAGACTGAGTTTAGTAATGCTGAAGTAACAGTAACTGGTAACATTTTATGGTAAGGATACACCACTATTAGGAACTGTTATGACTTATGCATTAACAGCAAAACATGCATGTCTTAATGCAAGAACAATATATAAATTAATGCCACCACTAAGGTGTTTGAATTGTAATGACTTCTGAATTATGTTCACAGTGACTGTGTGGTAGTCTGCTGCATTCCAGGAAATGCAATCATTATTAAGTAAACATTATATTATCATGACGTCTAAATGTTTATTGGCTTCCACTGTTAAGTCTTGTGAGGTCCTAAACTATTTCATTATTAATGTAAATTTTTTATCAGTTTTTGTTTTGAGAGTCAAAGAAAATGATAATAATGATAATGGCATACTTTATTGATCCCCTTGGGGAAATAATTGTTTGGACAGCTGCACATAGATGATGGCACTACTGCAGGGGTTCTGTGTCTTGTCCAAGGACACCTCAGCATGTAGCCAGGAGGAACCGGGAATGGTTTTTGAATAACCCCTAGCGGGGCACACATTTTAGTTAGCCATTCACATGACATGATGGATATGATGCAGTTTTATTCATTACATATGTGAATTTGTGAATTTTCCCGTTGGGATCATTAAAGTATGTTATCTTATGTGTTATGTGTGTCTAACTGAGCAGGTCTGTGGAGAGTGGACCTACCTGAACAGGCTCTCATTTAGAATCTGATGAGATACGACTAGGATACATAACTATATGTATAAATGCTGATATACCGGCTTTCAGTGAAGAGTGTTTTGGACTGCTGCTCTTTTTCATAGGCTAGTTTTTAGTACAAAAATGAAATAATTATCTTTAAATACAACCATTATGTCACTGTGCTCTTCAGGGAAGCGTATGTAGTGACAGGCGCTATGGTGGTAATTACATCAGTGTTGTAAAAAGCATGCCATATATTTGTGTCATGGTGTCTATGCGACTCTGGTTGGCCTGCTGCAATATGGACAATGTTAATTCATTCCCTCACCTCACTTACACACTGCTAACACTCCATTTGTCTATTTATTGCAGCTGCAGTCACAGCAGTGGCAGTGGCTATCCTCATCATTAAGATGAATTATGTCCGGTTTCAGCACCGGTATTAGCCACCAGATGAGCTAATGGTGTTCCTCTACTGTGAAAAATGACACCTGTAAATCTCTGCAGACGCCAAGAAGAGATGGTGAAATACATCATGTGTGATATCCATTCTCATGCTATCCCTTACTGAGCTGTTTGGGTCTTTTAAATTGTGGTGCTGCTTGTTCCCTTGTCATTATCCCACAGCTACAGGCTAAATTAAGGAGTTTGTTGTTCACCTATTTTCTCGTCAACTCTTTAGTTTGCTGGTTATTCAGACCCAAGTTAATTTATATATGTTGAGTGACGTCGGCTACTGTGCCTTTGTATAGTGGAAATTAATACAAGCAGTGTGGGTACATGTATGTTTTTAATGGATCAGTTTTTTACTGATGCCGTACCACTGAGACTTCTAGAATCAGGCTGATAAGTAGAATTGATGATTTAGGGAAACGCTGGACTTTGTCATCCCAGTTGGTGGAGCCCTGCTTTATGTGCTGCTGTTTGTGCTCAAGTGGTCGACCAATGTATCGCATCATCTTTAAGAGGTTTGGGTGTTTTAACATTTATTTGCGTAAATGTTGTAGCACAAAAGTTATATTGATTGTACTGAATTTTTATGATGCTTACATTATTTTTGTTTAGGTTTTCTAAATATTTTTTGTAGATGTTTCAGCAACAAGAAGCAAAGGCTGCGCAAACTGCCACCTCAGTTTTTTGCAATTTTTTTATTTAGGTTTTAATAAATGTTTATGCATACATTTGTGCATTTTGATGTATAAATATTATGCATATTTATGCATAAATATGCATATGGTGTGTGTGAATGTGAGGACTGACCAAAATGTTCTCACTCTCATGGTTTAAAACTGAAACAGTCTTCACACACACACACAGACACACACACACAGACACACACACTCACACACACCATCATTCATAATGAAGCCGTTAGCACGATGGCTAACAATTGTGACTTTGCTGAGAAAATATTCTGCTAACCTTCTTCATTCTCTGTGTGTCTTTTCCTCCCTCCAGATGGTCACAAGAACAAAGAAAATATTTGTAGGAGGATTATCAGCCAACACAGTAATTGAAGATGTGAAGCAGTATTTTGAACAGTTTGGCAAGGTAAGACCATTTGGAGTGTTTTCTCTGCTGGGTTGCTCTGTGCTTGTGTGTTTGAGAGCTTATGGAACTGTATCTATTGAAGGTTCAAAGCAGTTTGATGAGTTTAGTTCTGCTGTGTGAGCTCTGAGGCAGACAGTAACATTGTGTAAATTCAACTGAGAGAATGGATCTGGGAGTCCTTTTAGTAGTTATGTCACCCAGTGATCTAGAGTCAGATAAGAGCGAGCACACAGTATCAGTGTCATGTCTCTGTGCCCCGAATACTGTAAATGTAACACCCTTAAAGTTACAATTAACACTCAGCTAGTGTTTATGAAGGAAAAGTGTAAAATGAATCATTTTGAAAGAGTTCAAATTATTAACTATATGGTAGTGATACTGTTTAAGGACATCAGGTAACACTGATAGTAGTGTTTATTCTACTGATAAAAGCAGATGGTGCACCGTAACTATCCTGTCACCCATGTGAGAAAATAGGTATTTTTTCTTTCAATCTGACAAAGTGCTGTTGCCCTGTTCAGGCCTGGCATGTGTCAGGGCTTTGTACAGGATCTAACACTGGTGTGATCACCTCTGAATTTAGTTAGGACTTTTTCTATCTTTAAGGTGGTACCAGCACTGTACTGTGTGTTGTGTGTGTGTGCGTGGGTCATCCTGGTCAGCATGAGGGCTTCTGAGTCCTCCTGTATACTTCTGTTCTCTCGTTTTCTCGTTTTCAGAGGAAACTGTAGGGAGGAAAGGGGCGATGCTTTTTTGTTTTAATGTCATGACTAAAACAACTGATTACTTTACTACTACTTTACTTGTGTTAGCCTTTCTTTTGTTCCAATGTTCATAGCAAGTGGCCCGAGATGTTATAAATATGTCTTAAATGAAGAGGATAATTCCTTGGTCCCAGATAATGGTTGCTGGGCGTCGCTGCATGGACAGAGACACTCAGTAAAACGCTGCCACAGTGTCATCATTAAGTCATTTCTTTTATTAAGCAATAAAAATGGTTCCCACGAGGACTTGAAGTTTGTCACATCAGTATCGGTTAAAATCCATTCAGCTGTAAATGTGAAAATAACCTGTGAATTAAGCTATTGGAGTTTAAATATTGCTTTTACTGTCAGTGTCAAATCATTGTGAAATGTGTTAAATGTGTTAAAGTAGTTTAGACATACTCATACCCCACAATTTCTGTGAAATTATTGTCTCCAGTAAACTGATAATAAACAAGCCGTCGGTTTATTGACATTACCTAAACTTTATTTGCAGGTCAAACTCAAAGTGACTGAAGTGTTGCTCCTTACACACTGCAAATGTTTTAGTCCTGCTTACTTAATTAAATCGCTGTAACCTGTTGGTTTGTTCCCAGTCTGGACAAAACTATAAAACAAGATCCACATTTTATGCACCTAAAGCTAAAATGTGTGTGTGTGTGTGTGTGTGTGTGTGTGTGTGTGTGTGTGTGTTATGTAAATAGATTTCCAGTATCA
>OMLM01000677.1:0-18105 GCA_900302695.1 Helostoma temminkii
GTCTGGCTCATTCCTGAAGCTTTTGCGGATTTTCTGCACTTAATTAATGTTTGGCTTCCTCCTTGTGTAACAGAGTTTTAGGTTGCATTTCTGGATGCAGCGGCTGATTGTGTTAAGGGACAGACCTCATAAGCCTCAAAATCTTCATAAGCCAATGTGATAGTATTCATTATGGTACATCATGGTTTGTCATGCAATGCCTCCTGCTATTTGAAAGTCACACAAATTCCACAGTAGTTTCTGCTTTGGCCTTTATATAGTGTGAAATATTCTTTTCAGACTGATTGACAACTCTCTCACACAATTTGGTATAAGGTTTTTTTGAGTGTGTTCCAGGAATCAAACTCTAAATCCCACAAAATACAACTGTGCGTCAAAAAAAAAACAATTTTTCTTCGTAGCTTTATCAAAGGTTTTAGTTGTTTGATTTTAGAAAATACCCACATCTTCTGAAAAAGAGGTTTGTGTTTTACTGTCAAACAATAATGGTGGAGCTAAATTCAGTAAAGCAAAGTAGTGATGCAAACAAATTTAAGGTATTGAGGCAGCTTTTCTTTAGGATTTTTATGTTAATAACTCCTTGTAAAAAGATTTTAAATTGGCTCAAGCTATTCATCCAACAACGTGTATACATAAAAACACTGTTATAGAGAAACATCCTAGGTGAGACACGGTAACACATGCTAAACCTACCAGTCACCAGCACTGTCAACAACCCCTGACCCGTTTGATTCTATTGATAATCCTGCCAGTAGAAAAGGGTGTTTTTTTTCTTCCCACCAGGGTTAAATGTAGTTTAATCTTTAATGTTGTGTAGATTGTAGACTCCAGTATTCATGTTTGTATATTATACTCAACAAGCAGGGACATGATCGCTAGAGATGGAAGGACATTGCCAAAGCTACAAAGCTTGTTTCACTCCAGTGCCGTACAATGTTTGGATACACTTGACTTCAGATGTCTGAAGTGTCAGAAACCATTAGTGAACATTTTTCAACCTAGTTGGGTACACTTCTGTATAAAGAGAGAAAACAGTACACACCAACATCTACTTTCAAAGAAACACTTAGGTATTTACAAGCCATCACATGGTATTTGCTTTGTTTGAAGCAACAAAGCTTCTAATCTCAATGGGCCACAAAGTAGCAAAAAACTTAAATATTAAAGAAGCTTTAATTGGTAGTCCATTAGATGTACATTCTAGGTTTAGCTGAGGCAATTTCATCAGATGGCTTTAGTGAGTGTTACTTGTGCCTTGTTCTGTACTGCATTACAAAATTGTTTATTTCATTTAAATTTTTCTCTCCATTAACTCATGTTGGTTTCTTTTGTTTTCTTAAATAATCTATTTAACTAATGCTTTACAGGACAGTTTGTCAGTGTCCTACTGACCTTCTCAGAGGGGTCCTTTAGGGCACTGAGATCCTCATCATCCTCCTCCAATATTTTCAGTGGCTTGTTGGGTGTCTTCTTTCCTTTCGATTCTCCTTTGCCATCTGCATTCTGTCAAATGCACAAATTTTGATTAATGAGATTTTGAGGCTATATTTCCCACAACAAAGACACAGCAATAATCATAATGAAATTATTTAATATAAATTATTATGAAATAGGCTGCTTTTACATTTGGCAGCATACTCCCACTTAAGTAAAAGATCTGTGTATGTCAATGTCTATGATGGTGTTTTAACAACCAACGAGATAAGCTTGATTTATACTTCTGCGTGAATCTGCACAGAATCTAAGGCATGGGCTACACAAGATGCCAAAAACACAAACAAAATTGAAGTCCACTTTTTCCAACAACAGCCAGAACAATGTTGAACAGCTGCTTCACCTCATCATAAAGTCCTGGAATGTGTCTTCATGGAAAAGCTGCTGGCTTGTTATTGTGTACAGTAACTTACAACTTCAATTGTTACATTGTAAACATACGAGTTAACAGCTAACATGATCTGAAAAGTTGCTGCCAGTATTTTTTGAGGAAATACATTCAGATCTATTACAATACAATACTGAAAACAGTTATCTTTGTGTTATTATTATAAAAGCTCACCCACCAACCTCTCACCTGTTCTTTGCCCTTTGCTTTCTTTAGAAAATCTTCCACTGCATCCACAGCTTGCTGGAAACGCTTTCCTTTATTTATCTTGATCATTTCCTCTTTGTGGGCATGGTAGGGCTTCAGCTGTTCTACTTTGATCCAAGCACTGGATAAGCACACAGAAACTCAACTCTTTCACATTTGGTGGAGAAAGTATTGCAAGGTCAATCAGAACAGGGGTGTTTTAATCTATACTTACTGGTCTTCAGTTCCAAAGAATTTGACAAAATGGCATTTTTTGCCCCTGGGCTTTTTCAGGTCCTTCGGAGGGCTTACTATCTGAAATGTGAATAAAAGGTTTGGTGGAACATTAGCATGACATGTAAATGCTAAAATAAATCTGAACCATCCATCTGCATGTCTTCATGTCTCACCTTTCCAGGCCATGGTGGATAGCGACCAAGTTTCCCCCTGAAATATTAGTTTTATGTTTAGCCTTTGTATACACTGTATCTTGCAGTCTAGCAAAGAAATGCATTTTAAACTCCAATACTCTTACAAGTCCATGTTTATAACACAGTTTCTGATTAATCCAAAAATGTTTGGTTATTCACAAAGTCTCCTTTTGTAAATCAAATGTATAATGGTACTAGAATACAAGACAATGAAGAAAATAGATAATATTACACAGAAAGAAAAACACTGTCTTCTTATGTACTAAGACCCAGTGAAGGTTCATTTCATTTAGACAGTAGGAAATGATCATCATTTTTTAGTGCTGATATCTCTAATTGTCCCTTTTCTCTATTTGTTGCAATTGTAGATCTGATGTGTTTGTGCAAAACAAGGAATCTTTAAATCAAGTATTCAAAACAGCACACCACTAATTACAGTAAATGGGGTAGAATAGAAGGTTTATGGCCACTGCTTTAGGTTTTGGTACAACGTTAGTGAAATTTGTTCATAATCTTGTTTTAACTAACAATATGTGCAACTATGCTTTGCTATACATTTTCTAACATGACTACATGACAAGTAGGACCAGTTTCGCTCTTGTTTACCTATGAGTCGTTTTGAGATGTTGATAAAACCAGGAGAAACAAAGTGGTGCGAGGTAAACAGTTTGTCGTTACAACTAACGTTATTATACAAACATCGTGTAAGTGGGCCAAGTTAAGCGTAAAAATATCTAAATTCATAATAAGAAATAACTATATAGCGTTAGCTTGATAGACGAGTGCTGGGGGCTATTGCACTTAACTAGCTAACACGGAAGCCAAACAGATGCAAAGCCACCTACAGTTAAGATCCGCTTAAGCTACATGCTAGCAAAGCTCATCAAAGTTCACACCATTTGTACGACATGAGAAAACTGAAAAGTGTTTGGTGGAGCTTGACAAACAAATAGCGCAGCATTTCAAACTATAACAAAATCCTGAACTCGTGTGAATCTAAACCTCTAGCTTGTCCGTTAGCTAGCTGCAAACGACGGCTGCTGGCTGAGTCAGCCTGTTTAACGTTAGCAATTTGTTTGGGTTGACCATCAACTAACGTTAACCAGAGTAGCGAACACTTCAATTACGTCTGCTTGACACCAACAACCAACATTAACGTCAAACTAAACAACATCACTACTTCATACAACACAATATAATTTAGCAAAAACTGAGACTTTTAACGATGTTTATCTCACCACACTAGATCCCCAATCCTCAGATGCACCGTCGCCATCTTACAACTTTAATAAAACGTCGCACTGAATGAGGAGAAGAGAACACACACCCACTAATCACATGTGAGGACAAACCCTTCCTCTCTATGTAACTTCCGCTACGCGAACGTTACGGTGAATTAGAATTTGACTTAATGTTGAGAGCTTCTTTAGTCACGACACACCGATATAGCTTTAGTTAGTAAATAGGCTATAAATAAAAGTTGATAAGTAGAAGGAAATGGACGGTAAAAACAGAACAGATGATGTGGTATTAAATGTGCATGCCACAAACAATTACGCTTCTATATTATACAGTATGGTTCATTTTCTATTCGCACTTAACATTTAACGAGCGTTAGTTTCCAATAAGACCAGGTTTTGACTCGGTCATCTGTAACGCTAACGCTAGCCATATCCTGGGCACTTGTAGTCACAGGTCTGTTTAACAGGGTTTATCCCGCCACCTCTTGGTGGGAGGACACTCATCTCCGTATAGCAGGACACATGACTGCTGCTCTTCGTTCTAACACTATTTTAAATTTGATGTTAGCGATGGAACACGTGACTCTTGTGAACTGGCAATGATTAACATTTGCAAGTGGCATTTTACCTGCCCTGGAACTGGCTCTGTGAAAAACGGGTATGACAGGGTTGGCAGCATGAATCCATACAATGGCTACAAATTATTGCAACTTATCAAGTGTGTTAAGGACATATTCCCTTCTAGGAATGAATACAGCCAGAAGAGAAACTAGAGGGTGAGGTTGTCTGTGAAAGATTCATATTCAAATGAATAATATTTCTTACATTCTCCCACAACACTACCTCAGTTCCCACTGTTCAACTGACTTCTGTGTTGATAGTATAAAGTACTGGCAATAACTTTCAAGTCACAGGTCATTCACCTGTGTCAAGCTGACAGTTATACACACCCAAAAAGACAACCACTAAAAATGGCAAGAAAAAAAATCACCCAAATATAAAGTTGTAAGTTGTGAGGTGTAAAAGTTATAATGTCAATCACAGGATGGCGATAGATAAATATTAATAAAAATGAAGTCTGAAAACACGGGAGGTTAAGGTGTGACCGTTAAGGATGAGCTGACCCGCAAATTACATGCAACACAGCAAACAATGTGTAAAACCTCAACAGCAAGAGAATAAATAACACTATCAGAGATACTTTTGTTTTGGTGGAAATGCCTAGTTATTATTAAGTGACTAGATTTTAAAAACCATCCATTGTCGGAACCGCTCAGTCCCCATAGGGATCGCAGGTGTGCTGGAGCCTATCCCAGCCGGCATACGGGCAATTTAGAGTCCCCAATTAACTGTGGGACTTTAAGGGATTCTTCTCTTCTTCTACACAAGAGAAAGCAAAGGTCTTCAGAACTTGGGTGACCATAAATTCAAAGTTGACTGGATTTTCTCTATCTACTTCCACAAATTATTTACTGGCTTACAACCTAGCCTCTCCCTGCCTTTTACTCACCTCTTTGCTGTGCTCCTCTTTGTTATAGCACCTGCATTACTTCACCTATATTTTTCTTGCTGTTGTCAAGATGTTACAGTTTACAACCTATCTGAAAACTTGAAAAGGCCATTGAGTGCTTGCTCTCTCTTCAGGAGGCCCTTCTGACGTCCATTCCCAGCCCACAGTGTCACCAGCTCTCTTCCAGTAAATCTGTCAGTACCCAAAGAGTATTACACTGCTTCTTTTTCTCATAAACTCACACACTGATGAAGACAGACCTGCCATGCAAGGCATTCGCCTTACACACTTTTCAAGTGTTTCAAATGTTGAAACGCTGTAATGGCATCGCAGATTTACAGTGGTGAACACATATTTTAAGAAGAAAGAGGAGCACAGGGTGATATATAAGAGTGGAAGGTGTACACAGGTGGACTATGTTCTAGGTAGGACAGCATTGTGTGGTGGTCTGTAAGACAACTTTGTAGGTGAGCAAGACAAAGAGAGGAATGACTAAACTAAGGATCATATAGTAGAAGCTGAAAGAAGAAAACATTTTTGCAAAATGCAGGGAGGAGGTGATTCTGAGGCTGGGTGGTATTTGGTATGACATCCGGACAAAGAGAGGAAGACAAAGAGGCTTAGCAGTGGATTGAAGTTCAGGAAAGCATAAGGGCAAATAGGCAGGTGAAAAAGAATTGGGGTGGTAAGAGAGATGAAGGAAGTAGACAAGAGTACAAGCAGATTCGCAGCAAGGTGAAGGCTAAGGAAAAAGCATTGGTGACTTGAATGAGAAGCTCCTATATGTCACCCTGTGCTCCTCTTTCTTCTTAAAATATGTATTAAGCACTACTCTTTCAATTATTTTTTTGCAAAATCCACCATCATCTGCCCTCCACATTCTACATCATGCCTCCACTCAACACTCCATTTTAATGAACACGTCTATCTTGCTCCAAAAATGTTCTTTCATCTTCCATCCCACATGCCACTTGTGGGGAGTATATGCGGATGACATTAAATATTCCTACACCATTTTTTCCAATCCACACTTTAAATCCACTTCCAATGTTTTTGGCTTTACTGCACCTCCAATTCCATTTCTTTGATAAATTCTCATCCTCCTGATACCATACATGCTAAAAGGGGCATGTATGGTTCTGAGGCAGTTATCCACCAAAGGATGATGACCTTTTCAAATCACATCCGCATCTGTCAGGCAGATACCTGGGAGTCTACTTGGACAATAATTTGAACTGGACAACCTGACAGCGCTCTATAGTCAGCTGTTTTTTCTGAGGAGGTTCAGGTCTGTCAGCATCTGTAGCATCACGATGTGGATGTTCTATGAGTCTGCAGTGACCAGTGTCATCTTCTATGCTGTGGTCTGCTGGGGCAGCAGTACCAAGCATCACTGATGAGTGATGTAACTTTTCTTCTATAAACTGTCCTGGTTTTCTCCTTTACAATGACAGTGACAACACCATGGCTTGGCTTCTAGATATTTTCTTTATTTGTGAGATCTAATTTAATGGGGTCTATTAGTCATAATACAATTAGGTGTGACAGTTCTCAGTCTAGAAAGTAGTGTATATTGGTATGAGGGAAAGAAGTCTACATCTTGTGGACTTGTTATGAATAATATGGGTCAAATATGCCTTAATTTGACACTGACCAACTTAATGACCAAATAGATGTTGCCTCTTTGTGGTCACGGTCTGTCTCCTGTATGGAAAGGTATGGCACATCATATAGAACAAAATAAGACAACAGCGACCATGGACTGTTCAGGAGCTGTATCCAGTCTTGCATCCAGCAAGAAGGGACAAAAATTCCACTTGTAAAATTGCAATATGTGATCAAAAGGAAAGCTGATGTAACAGTGGTAAACATGATCCTGTTCCACATTTCTTGAGTGGTGTAAGCATTATGCAAGTGTTAAATAGTTGTTTTTTTTTTTTTTCAGGTTCTCATCACTAGGCTCAGCAAAGACTAATTTTCTACAATAGCTCTACAGGTGAATGGTTGTGGCTCAGTCTTAGTGTTCCTTTTTTTGGGTTTTATTTATGTTTGATGCATTTTTCAATTCAATTCATTAAGCCATGCAAATCTATTCATACATTTCACCATTCTAAAAATTACACACAAGGAACCACAATGTTTTTGCTATTAGATTTTTCTTTTATTGAAGCTTGCAAAGCAAATAAACCTGGGAAACCCCAGAAATAAGTGAAACATTTAGTACCCCTGTTAATTCAATAAGTCAAAAATATGTTCTTGGCCATAGTTCGCGGTTTAAGGACTGAAAGCTCAACTAAGAAAACTTTTCCATCCATATGCTGTCAGTACCACAAAACTAAATATGCATAGGTAAATAAATACATAGTGCATGAAGTCATGGATACAGTACAAAATAATGCCAAGTCACCGTAGTATTTAAGCCAGACAAGAAGTAAAAAAAAAGCCATTACACTTTAAACAGGATGAAATATTTTAGAGTTAAACCAAAAATAGATTTGTTTAGAATGACTGCATTCACTTTCTCTTTCCTGACACCATTACACCAAACTCCTGGATGGAGATTTCTTTATTTAGGTATTGCTGAAACTGGCGATTTGTGATGTGCCCAAGACGCAATGCATCATCAATGGAGAACTTCTTCCCTGATTTTCTGTCATGAAGAACTGAGGATTCTCCTTTGGGACCCTTAACTGTGATCTCCTCCCAGTCACACTCCTGGCTCTGCAGGTTGACAAACATCTTCCAATCGATCAGCCCTAACTTGTAGGCCTCCTCTGGCCGCATTTCTTTGCCTGTATCTGGATCAATGACAACAATAGACCTGCGAAGATGGCTCTCCCTCTGTTCCCTCCTCATTCTTACTGCTGCCAGGTTCTTCTGAAGCTTCTCAATATCTTCATCTTTCTGCAGGGTTATAGCTCTGAGCTCCGCAAGTTCCTTCTGTAGTGAATCAAGCCTCAGCTCCAGGTTCTTTCCATCTTCCCTTGGTGCAGACTCAGTGATAAGTCGAGTCTCTTTGCTAGTGATCTCAATCTCAGACCGAAGCTTGCGAATCTCATTCTGCAGCCTTTGGTTTTCTTGCTGAAGACGAGCACTTTCATCACGGATGTAATCCAGTTCTTTTGAAGATTTGGTGTTAGAGAATTCCATTTCAGAGAGCCTGGAAGTGAGTGTGGACAGCTCCTGGTCAAGTTCTCGTCTTCTCCTTTTCTCCTCATCCAGAGTTCTTCTTAGGTTCTCAATCTCAATCTCAGCCTCCGGGTCCCTCTCAACTTGGACTTTCTCGGTGCGGACAACTCTTTCCTTAACATCCATCTTCTCCAGGGTGAGCTGCTGCTGGATGAGGACATTCAACTCTTTTTCAAGCAGGGTACGCTTGTGCCTTTCTTCATCAAGCTGTAGTCTGAGGATGGAGTGTTCCTTCTCTTGCTGGGGATCTTGCTGCAGGACTACCTTCTGTTTGACAGTCACCTTCTCACGGTTCTCTTTGTCACGGATCTCCAGCTCATTAAGTCTGACCCGAAGCCTTTGGATCTCTAATTCTGCATCACGCCTTGCCCTGCGCTCACGCTCCAGTTCTTCAAGTTGCAGATCAAGCTCCGTCTTCTGTCTCTGTAGTTGGTAGAGCTCTGTTTTCAGACTCTCCTTTTGTTTCTGCTCATTGCTGATGTTTTGTGTAAAGGTGTTACACTCAGACCTAAGTACATGGTCTTCTTCCACCTTGACTACTTCTTGCTGAACAATTTTCTCACGAACCTGAGACAGATCCATTTTCCTCAGTCTGATCTTCTCTTCTTGGGCTGACTGTTCTCTCTCAAGGTCAAGGCGTTTCTTTTGTTCATCAGCCAATTTCCTTTTGAGAGTCTCAATCTCCTCTTTAGTCTTGGGATCTTCTCTGTATTGCAGCACTTCATTAACCACCTCCTTTGTCTGCACTTGGGGTTTAGTATCCTTCCATCTTTGAATTTCATCACGAAGTTGGCGGATTTCCAGCTCACATTTTTCAGTCTGGTGGGTTTTATCTACAATTTCATTGCGGAGTCTCTCCAGTTCTCTTTCAGTTTGTGGATCTGTCTTGTATTTGATGACTTCTTTGATGATCTCTTTGACCTCTACTTGAGGTCCTCTGTTTCTCAGCATGGTCAGCTCATCTTGTAGGGATCTAAGCTGGAGTTCTGCATCTTTAAAACGCCTCTGTTGCTCTACAAGTTCGAGCCGGAGATTGGCCACCTCATTCTCAGCCTTGGGGTCAGGACGGACGATTTCCCGAACTTTCTCCTGAATAACAACCTTCGACTTCTCCTCTTCTAGGCTGGTAATCTTCCTCTGGAGATCAGTTTTTTCTCTTTGTGATGATCTTCGTTTGGCCTTCTCATCTTCATATTGTCTCCTAAGGTTTTCCACCTCCCTTTCAAATGTAACATCTTTCTCTACTTTCAGTACTTCCTTGATGGAAATCTTCTCCTCTGCTATTGCTTTCTCTTTCTCCAACCTTCTTAGCTTCTCCTGAAGAAATTTAAATTCATCCTCCAATTGCTTTCTGTTATCTATTTCCTTCTGCTTCCTGTCAAGAAGCACCCGGTATTCTGTCTCAAGTGTGGGGTCATTCTGAACTTTGATCACCTCCTCTTCAGTGATGACTTCCTGTTCTTTGTTCTTTTCTTCAGCCAAGAGTGTCACATGCTTTTGTATCTGAATTAACTCATTATCTTTCATCAACCTCTGCCTTCTTAGCTCTTCCAGGTCCTCACGCAGCTTGCGCACCTCTTCCTCCTGACCACGGTCTCTTTCTATACGCAGGACCTCCTTCACAGTATATTGCTGCGCTCCTTCTTTAACCTCTGTCTCAAGGCCTCGCAGCTTCAACTTTAGTACTTCAAGGTCATTCTCTAGGACATGGGTAGTGCGGCGCTCCTCTGAGAGTTTCTGCTGGACCTTGTGGACTTCTTCATCCAACTGGGGGTCAGGAACCTTTTTGATCAACTCCTTCTTAACAATTGTATCCTGGGGCTTCTGTCCTTCAAGGACATAGATTTCACTCTGGATGCTCTGAGTTTCCTTTTGTATCTGCTCTCTCCTTTGGATCTCATCTTCCAGCTGCTTTCTAATTCTCCAAGGCTCCTCTCCTGGAGCAGCAGCATAGACCGATTTGACATTCGTAACCTGGACCATAGAGATCTCAGGTTGCTATACAGGGAAAAAATTATAAAATTGTTTATATATAATGTTAAAGTTATTGTTGTCAATATTGTTACGTGAAAATATTTCACCTGTTTCAGAAGACTTTCTGCAAATTCAAGATTCTGCATCCTTTGCTTGTTCACAGCATTCACTTCGGTAAACTTGGACTCAATAGCAGCTTCCTGTAAATAATGGAATAACATATCATGAAAAGCACATAGAGAAATTTGTTAAATCCCTCCAGTGTTTCTCAATGGCTTTGTGCTTTTTAAAAGTCAGAAAGAAAATCTACTTGCCACCTCTTGTTGCATGTGCTTTTATATCATAGCTATGAGTTTACTTTATTTTCACCTTCATTAATCCTCTTGTGAACTTACGTTTATCATGATATGCTCACAGATGACAACAACTGAGCTGCTTTTTCCACCTGTAGCTGTATCTGTTCTGATAATATAACAACCAGCACTTGAGAAGTATGGATTATATCAATTGATTATATTAATTCCTAGTCACCCTGGTGCTCATCTTTTTCAATTAGGGGTGTAATTCTACATGTACATTGATGAAGCACACCAGAGCTGCTGACAGACAGTTACTTTCTTAAAGGCTACACACAAAGACAAATGATAGGTCCCCTTATGACAAGAACACATGATATATTGTATTTGTATATTGAACATAATTTGCTGGTATTAGAAAGATGGTATTTATATGCAGGAGACTCTCAGGAATGTAAGAGGAATGTAACGTCTGCAACAGACAGGATGGCAGTGAGTTGAGAGGAGGTGTGAAGGAGTGTCCAAGGGAGTATGGATATTTGTTTCAGATCTGTTACACCCCTGGTTTTGCATGTAAGCATGCTGTAATATTTGGAGGGAGTGCCTAATGGAAGAGGCAGGGATAGGCTGTATGACTTGCCCACTTGGGTAATATCAGAAAAGTTTGAGTGTTATGCCTCACCTCAGCCTTGACTGCCAGAGCAGGTGATTCCAGCCGGGTTTTCTTATATGTCTGTGGTACAAGTCCATCCTCAAGGTCGAGGACATATCTGAATTTATCAGTTTCAGTCTCATAGTCCTAAACAAGAGCCAGTGAGGCATCAATTAAACTTTAAACCCAAAATGTGTTTCTGCAAATTAAAGATAGTGAAGAAAAAGTAGCAAACAATGTAGAATTTCTTACTTTGACAGCTTGTTGGTACAGATGGGCATTTTTTGACACATTGTTTAAGTCGGACTCCTTTCTTGCAATATCAGAGAGCAAGTTCTGTGTACAAAAGAAAATGTAATAAGCCTTTTCTACAGCATCACTATCAGCATATGAATCCATCAGTCCATCATTCTCACCCTTTGATTCTTGAGCTTGGTCTCCACTTGTCTCACATCATCAGTTTCACGGGGCTCGTAGTTTGGGACACGAGACAGCCAGCTATTCAGATTGTCATAATCATTGCGGTAATTGTTGTATGCCATCTTAGCTCTCTGCAAGCTTTGAGACCTGCAACAGTATAAAATGTTAGTTTGGAGAACGGAGTGATATCTTAATAGATCACTATTCAGTATCTGTAGTTTTTGTCAGAAGTTTGTCAATAATTACAGATGCACAATTCTTAAGTAACCTCCCCACCTTGTCCTGACCCCCCTCACCTGGTGTCAATCTGCATGTTGAGGTTGTTAAAGCGCTTGTTAAGTTTCTGGACATCAGCTTCCTGCCTCTCAATGTCAGGGCAGTGCTCTTGAAATTTGGTAGCCATGTTGTCACAGCTGCTTTTAGCCAAGCGCAGGTTCTGTTCCATCTCAGTGATCACTGACCTTTTGGACCTCAGGTCTGATGTAATATCCTGCCAGGGTAACAAATTATATGAATGGGAAATAATAATCCAGATATGTCAATAATATAATACAGTGTGTGTAGAAGTTATATACAGCAATTGAGTGTGCATAATAATTACACTGCATATTTCCTTGCAGTGTTGTAACATGTTGGAATAAGTTGTCAGGAGGTCCTACTTAAAAACTGTTAAATAATCATCGTCATGTTCTTCTGATCAACCATTCCTAAGACAGGTGTGAGAAAAACACTAACTCCATCCTTATAAACAGCCCTAAACATACAGTGTAATCAGTGTAGGATATTTATATAATGTGTGTGAATAACTGTAATAGCTTACTGCAAGCTCTCGCTGTGTTTTCTCTAGTGAGGTGATGTCAGCTGGAGCAATCTCCTCCCTGGCTAATGTATTCTCAAATGTGGAAAGAACATTTTTCCCATTTTGAAGAGATGATTCTAGCTTGTGGGAATTCTTCAATCTAAAACACAGAAAGATAATGTTACTAAGAGAATAGAAATGGAGTTTTAAGTTTAGTTTGTACAACCTTAATTACAAAAAAGGTGATAAAACAAATGATTTGCAAATCTCATAAATCTGAATTTTATTCACAATAGATTCAGACACAAGCACATATACTGTTGCCACTGTGGTATACTACTTCCACAAACATCACTACAACCACAGATAATGAAATACTGTACATATCAAATCCCATACTTCTCCTGAGAGCACTGAAGAAGCTGCTCAATCTTGGTATACTTCTTGTTGGCCTCATCCACCTTGCTGTTCAGCTGAGGAGCACTGGTACACTTTGAGTTCGACTCCAAGAAGCTCTTTGCTTCCTGCACTTTGGAGGACTTCTCTGGCTCAATCTTACTGACAACAGCAGCAATATCCTAAAGGACAACATTTGGGTTAATGAGTACATTGTGCAATGTTCTCTCTCTGCTTTGTGAGATACATTTAATGTGAGAAACTGCTTTATGTGAAATGGTAGAACTTAAAAGAGCTCATACCTTCATATCTTGCAGACGGTCAGCACTGTCCTGCACCGGCCTGTTTTGCTCCAGTGGTGGGCGCACTCGAGCGTAAATGGCCTTCTCCTGTTTATCCAGGTCACTGATGACCTTATCCAGACCAGCCATCAGCTGACGACACTGCTGCTCCTGCTTGTCTATGATCGCACACAATCACACACAATATGAAGAACTTCATGATTTGGCTTTATTTGTTCTGTGACTGCTTTAAAACACATCCCACTGAAATTTCACTTATAATTTCAACCCAAAATCTTTGGCATTTGGCACCAAATTCCAAATAGTTTAGTTTTGTAGTAGTTGTTTGTAAACTGTTACAGAACAATTGGGCAATATTACTTCTTACAACTGACTGCCATAGGTACCCATGTTAAACTAAAATAAGTCATAAATTGCAAATGGCCAAATGGCCATTATCAAACATTATTGAAAAAAACAATCATTTCCTGGCATTGTACAATTATTAATAGAGAAGCTACTTTTTACTCTTCAATGGAGGTAGTTAGTATGCTTCTAATTAATGAAAATGTAAAACAATCAATCATTTATAAAGGGATATACAGTAATGTGCAAAGGGCAGTAGCCCCCACACCACCCCTGTAAAAACTCTCATTTCTCCTCTTTCTTATGAAACTGTGACAGAATAATTAACACATGATGATACCAGGGCTTTCACAAGGGGCCTGGCTGTGGGTCTTGATTGTTAATATAGACATGCCAAAGGTATGCCTCTAGTCTATGCTCTTCACCAATATATACCTACATAGATACAGTATCAGTTTAGAGTTATCAGTTTCCTAAAAGTTGCATGAAGGCAGAACTGAATATATCCTGCACCTGCAGCTGTGCCAGTTCCACTCTCCTTCTTCAGCTCATCAAAACGTTTCATCAGAGTTGCCTTGCTGCTGGCTGTCTTCTGTTTGATGGCTTTTTGCTGGCTGGCCAAGCTGCAAGCACACAGTAGAACATACTGTTACAGTTACTCTGGTATAATGTTGGACTTCTGCCATACAGTGAATTATTTTTTAAACTATATGTATATGTTTGTACAAACTCACTTGTCAGCGAGGGTCACTGCCTCTGGGTCAGTTGGGGGGATCATGAAGCAGACAGCTGGGGCAGTAAGTTTACGTCCAGCTACGTCCTTCACTTCCCATTTGGCCCCATTGTTCCGGAGCAGAGTGTACTGCTCTCCACGCAAAATCTGGCCCTGCACATATCCAACAATTACAATCAGATATTGAGCCAATACTAGTTTAAATATATGTGTGTTCAAATGACCACAAACACACAGCTTTTATCAAAATGTAGTAAAACAGGTTAATAAATTTGCTTTTATATTGCTAAATTATTGTTTATGGTTTTAAATTGTTAACGCCATGTTTGATTTTCAGTGGCAAGGGAGGGTGACATGAGTAAATAGGAAAATAAAAATAAATGTCACTGGTTATAATTACACAGTCTAAAGGAGGTGGTCACATTGGACAATGCACATTATGGTCAACAATAAAATTCTGAAATTTATTAGGTCTTTTTGTTCAATAAGCAAAGTAGTAAGCAATCTGTTGTGCTCTAATTTCCAGGGGTTTTAAATAACTACTCAGCTTCATCTCTCCTCTTAGGGGACTTATTTACATCACACCACAAAACACAAAAGTTACAGATGCTTCATTTAAAAAATGCTAAACTCCATCAAAGAATAGCAGGGAACATCCTCAGTTAGAGCTCTGAAAGCCAGAGGCAAAAATGAACACTGCAGCATTTAAAGTGCATTTACAGAGAAAAAAATTATAAAGGACATAAAGTTAATAAGATAATCTGATAGTCTGAGCTGAACTGTCTGCAGTTTAGACCTTTCACCAATTGATCATCATTAAAATAAAACATAAAACAAAGTTAGATGTGTGTAGCCATAATTATAACTTTGTTAAAATCTATTCAATTATTTTTATTAGATTTTGAATGAATTTCACCTAAACTAATCATCATTGGTGCAACATGAATGTTTACTTTCCTACTTTTAAGAACAAAACTTTTTAAAAATATTTAGCAGGATTTTTAGATACATGCCAAGAAATAAATCTGTTTTCCACAGAGTCAGGACCCTGCAAATCAAAATACTCCACAAGGCATACAGAGTACCTGCAGCCCATTGATGTAGGTTTTAATTTGCTGGTGTATATCAGTAATGTAAGTAATGGCAGCTGCAGTACACAGATACTAGTTTCAGAAACACAGGACATACCTCATCTGTGTCAAACTCACACAGAGCTTCAACAGGTAGCAGCTTCTGGGGGTTTTCTCTGCGGTACTTCAGAGGCAAAACCTGCAGGCTGCGCTTCTGTATAGCCTTGACCCGTTCATCAAAGTTGTCCATGGCTTTTGCTTGGTCCTACATACACACACACAGGCAAGCATGTTTTACACTGGTGTAAAAGAACTGTCACTGTCATCCATGTTCACTATATTCAAATAAAGAAATGCTCACATCCAGTTCTCTGATCAGACCCTCTATCTGATAAACATCTTTGAACTCAGGGTTGTACTTCTGGTTGACCTCTGTGTCCAGACGCTTCAGCAGGTCCTGAGTGTCACGAGCGTCCTTGTAGAACTGAACACGCACACACACACACACAAATCCACATACAGACACGGATGAGGTCTAACAGTTTAAAAGTGTGTGTGTGTGTGTGTGTGTGTGTGTGATTGAGTAACTCTGATCTCTTCTCTGTGTCTAACCTTATGGTATTCATCCATTTGTTTAAGGTGGTTTTCCTCACAGATTAGCAGGTTCAGGTACTCCTTCCAGTCTGCGTGGACTGCCTCCATATGAGCCTGACAACAACGTGAGTGGGAATCTCATTAGTAAAAATTGAAATAATTTTACATGTAAAGAAAAGATAACACATGTAGACCAAAGTGCTGTAGAATTGAGATTAAAAATCTTCTTTATTGATATAAGCAACACAGACTGGACACAAAGAAATTAGGAAATTAAGATTTCATTCACTAACT
This sequence comes from Helostoma temminkii, assembly GCA_900302695.1. Taxonomy (NCBI): domain Eukaryota; kingdom Metazoa; phylum Chordata; class Actinopteri; order Anabantiformes; family Helostomatidae; genus Helostoma; species Helostoma temminkii. The sequence goes on from OMLM01000677.1 coordinate 16,315, forward strand.
GTTATTAAGAAGAACATTTTTAATTTACCTAGTTGTTTTTATGTGACATGCGATTCTCTGATGTTCTCTTATTTAGCATTCTTAGGTACGCATACGCACGCTCAATTCTTTTATCTATTCACCATATATGGTGAATAGGTATCATATTGAAATTCACACTTGCTGGGCCTTAGTAATGAAAAACAGATATTGATAGCATTACAAAAAAAAAACTTTAAACTTTAGCGATTATCTTAAACTTGACCCACTTTTCCTAAACTTGTATTTAGTTATATGTTAGCAACGTGGCACAATTCAATTAGCAATTAAGTTCTGTTAGAATATACTGTGAAAGTACAGCCAATTATCACTGGATGGTTCTCAGGAAAATTATGAGGAGCATTTTTCTTCTATAATTTCTAAGTGGATTTACAGTGTATGGTTTACATGGTTAACATGGTTATTTTTTTCACAGATTATGAATTCCATTCAAAATTATGAATTTCATTCACAATCTATTTGTCACAGCCACTGCTATATCTCCAACAGCAGATATAAGGGCCAAATTAGTTGTCATAATAAAATATCTAACTTCCTGCTGTTTTGGCCTCACAGCTATCCCTCTGCACATCCCTTCAGTTTTCATTTTGGCAATTGTGTGAAGCTTGAAAAACCTACATCTGACTAGAGAATATACTGTATGTATAAAAGAGGCTGGAAGCCCACATGTATACGCAGTAGGAAACAAACATGGAGTGGATGGACAAGCCGGTACCTCAATGACATTCTTTGCGGGATGGTCAGAGACAATCAGCTTCTCTCCATCATCATTCAGACTGGTGATGATGGCCTCCTTGGACTCCAGACATTTACTGATGAAGTTCTGTTGAGGTGAGACAGACGTCCTGAGTAAACTAAAGATAATGTTTAATGTCCTTATGATCTACTGTATATGCAGCTTGTTATTATACATGGTCAGTGCCCATTCCTTAGCTACCTCATACTGCCTCTGGCGGGCTGGGTAGTCCAAGTTGGTGTCACTCCAGTCATAGTTGATCCTCTCCTCAGCCTGCTGGTCCATCCAATACAGCTCATTAGTGCAGCGCTGCATGTAGTCCCGTAGGCTCAGCAGGTGGCGCTGACGGGTGTTGGAACTGGCCTAGTTGAAAAAAAGAGAAACTTATAAAATATTGGATTACAATAAGTAACACTGTAGCTTAGTGACACAGATGCACAAGAACAGATATAGAATTTATAAATACAAACATAAACACCCCCAGGCATAGAAGCTGTGTGTGAGTGTGTGTGTATGTGTGTGTGTGTGTGTGTGGATGGGTGGGAGTGTGTGTGTGTGTGTTCATTACCAGCAGTTTGTTGTATTTCATCTGGAGACTACTGATATATTCCTAAAGGAGCAGTGAGAGTAAACAGTGAGAGTAATAACAAGACAAATAGGATGAGGGTCACGTGAGTAACTTACAAACAGAAAACATTTACATATTGCACAATGCTGTTTATGGTTATGCTAAATATAAGTGCAAGACTGCAATCATGAAAAGAAATATAGCCATTATATTATATATATTTAGGAAGAAATCAACAACATCTTGTTTAAATAGTTTGGTTAGAAACTAATTTGTTGCCAATGCTATGTAGTTAACATCATTATTAGGCTCAGACCATTTATGGTTATTATAAGTCATCAATATTATTCATCTCTTCTTCTGGTTTTCTGTTTGTACCTTGTCACCGCTGGTGGAGATGTGACTAGCCAGAGCTTCCACCTCACTGTGGAAGATGTTGTGTTCCTCC
>OMLM01000678.1:16589-32054 GCA_900302695.1 Helostoma temminkii
GCAATGTATATTTACAACAACTGCAACTATATATTAATATCTCTTTAGGTGTAACTGGATTAAAAGTAAAAAAAGGTTTTAAAAGTATATATATATATATTTAAAAGTATAGCAACAAGTCATTATCTGTTTCTACCTCTTTGCAGGACTAAAGAGGTCAAACTTTTTTTTGTCTGCTTTGTTCTCTCTGTTCCTTCTAAATGTGTTTCAGTCATAGCTGTTGCACCACCCATAATGAATTTGACATGTTTTCTTATTCTTATGATCTGGAGCCAATCAACCCAGCCACAAGAGCAAAGCACAAGGAGGACTCACATGTCTCCCTGTGCATTGCCCCAGGTGACTGTCTACCTGTCAGACTGACTGCTCAGGACCTGCACCTCTCTGGAGCAAACATACTCAGATCCGTTACCTTTATCGTGTTTGAGTGTAGTGGAAAAGGGAAGCAACAAGCTTGACTTGGCTACAGGAAAGGAAGGATGTGGTGGAGGAAGGCAGAGCCTGATACTGCAGGGAGAAACGGGCAGCTGGGTGAAGGCGAGAGTAGGGCTTCTTGTTTGTTTAATATCTTTATCTTAATCTCTGCCCTCAGGACACAAAGGCAAATTCATCCGGAAAACTGGATTATCTCACTTAGATGAGTCAAACACACATCGGGCTGCACTGCGGGAGTGTGTGTATCTGTGTGCGTGTGTTGAGTAAGTGTGGCAGAGAGAAAGAGATGTATGAGGGTGAGTGCTTTTTTATTTTGAGGTTATGTGGAACTTGTTGCCAGATTTTCACACTTGAGGTTATTAACTATGGATAGAGCGTTTCAGCCTTGCATTAAACTACAGATTGTTTTTTTTTATACCAGTCCATTTCTTCAGCATTTATTCAATGGGATTTATTCAACTCATGTCTGTATTATGCTCTTGGTTTGAGTTTACATGTAGATGCATTGAAATAGGAATAGGAAATCATGATTGTGACATCTTTATTGTTACCCAGAAGTTTGTAATTTTGGATTTATCTTTATCTGATCTATCTTATCTTATATCTTATTTATTATGTTATTAAAGCCAGAAAATTTAAATTGGCATAAATAAGTGGACGCAAACACCGCTGCTGACTATGGTAGCATTAGACAAAAACATTTTCCAAATATACACTTGTAAAGTGTACATTTTATTTTTCTTTCTTACACCCTTGAAGTCTAAAAACATTTGTGGTGTATGCTTTATCACAGCACCACTTTCACATTGACTCAATAGCTGTTCTTTAAACCAGCCTTCAACAGAGCAACTGCAGCAACTTAGGTTGTATAAAGAACATTTTTTCTAGGTCGCAGATGATCATGATGATCTCACAATAAAGTTGTCTCTTATAATACATGTGCTGCTGTAGTTTTGACCCTTATTGAAAGGTAAGTTGTGTCAGAAATCCCTGTTGTGGATTTTCTTTCAACACCCACCTGTGGTGGTTGTTCTGGCCATTTAGTCTAAGTAAGTGGAAATACAGTGGCAGAAGATGCTTAACGGGGCTTTATGGTATCAATTTCCTTCATTAACATAGGGTAATGATTTTAATCATGATTCAGACATTTCTGTAAAGTCGTGAACGTGTGGCACGAGTTGAAAGAGTTGAAGTTATTTGTGGGGGAGGCTGGGATGTCCTTTCATGTACTAACTCATCCTTTGGTTATTAGATTTCATGTCCAAACTAACAGAATACACAGCCGTGCAGCTCCCGTAGGATTACCCTAAGCTTGACATTACCCGTATGTTTAAGCTTTAAATCATTCATATTTCCACTTGCTTTCACTTTAATTGGCCCTCTTTCCACATTTGCCAGAATGCCACCCTCTGCCCTCGTCCTTCCTCTCTGCTGCCTCACATTTTCCTTCCCCCATTTTACCACCCGGCTCTGCTCTCAACTTGACCCTAATTGATTGTAATGAGCACAAGCTCTTATACCCTCCTCCCAGTATCCCATCTTCTGTCTTCTTCCTGTTTCATCTGTTGTGCATGTGTGTGTAGCAGCGTAGGAGACATAAACTCCTTCTACGTCCATATGTGTATTGAGTAGCTGTAGAAGTCTCTATTAATCAGGACATGCCTACTAACCTTTGAAGGGCTCATGTGTTTTCCAGTTAATGCTGTGACACTTTTGGGAAACGTTTTGAATATGAGAAGCGTAAAAACGAGAAGAGACAGGTTACAGAAATGGTCAAAGTGAAGGCTTCCCAAATTGGAAGAACATTCAAAAGGTGTTGGGTCAGGGGGCTTGAAATATGGCTCAACCATGCAATAAGTACCTTTTCTGAAATATACTGGAGCATTCAGTCATGATGCTTTGGTTTGCTTTGGTCACTTTTTCAGAAGGGAATTCATACAGACGTCTTTCCGCAAACCAGCCAGGTCTTTCACCACCATTCACCTTTAGACTCTGTATTTTTTTTTGAATACCGTCCACTCAGTCCCTCAGTGTTGCATCCGTTTTCAGTTTCTGAACTGCTGCTAATTGATGACCCCAACATAATTTCACTGCACTAATTCATAACAGCTGCCATTTTTCTTTGCTTTCAAATGCCAATATGATTAAACACTGTGTCAAGGCCAACTATCAATCTGAGGCGCCATAATCAGCACTAAAGGTAGTGAGCAATATATAGCCTAAACAAACACACACATACATGCCCAGCACACACATAGGTACAGATTCACAGACTTGTTAGGGTGCTGTAGCATTAGCGTTGGGTGGTAGAGTTATGGTGTGTTTTAACAGTGTAATGTATGAGCTTTGACATCCCAGAGATGACAAAGTGCAGGGTTGTTAAGTAGAAGGCACTCATACTCTATGTCATACTATTTACATGCATGACAACGTACTCACATTTGCTCACATGTAAGATCAATAATCTCCCCTGGCAGGAATATAGCTCCGATATAAAGTGCATGTCCTTGCACCATTGGACCCAACAACCACCAAAACACAGGGAAAAATAATAATTTTCATCTCCATCTGTAGCAGAAGTTTCATGCTTCTGATAAGATGGAAATGGAAATTACAGATGGATAGACATCATACATATAAATTGTTCATTTGACTGATGTTTAGGTAGCATTTCCATTAAAGTCCAGTGATCGCCAGGGTTTGAAATGACAGGTCAATACTGCTGAAAGCTTTCAGCCTCAGTCACAGCCCAACATTGATTCATTGACTTATGGATTAATGGGAACACTGATGATAGCCCACAGAGAACGTGGTAATGACAAACAGAACAAACACATGCACATAGAGTACATGCGCGCGCGCACACACACACACACACACAGACACACAGTCCCAGACAGGCAGGTTTAGGTGACCTCTGTGCATCAAAGGTGAGGCTGTTTTGGTCAGAGGGGACATCCGAGGTGAGACAGAAATCAACATGTCTGTCAAATGTCTTCTCCCTTCATCTCTTGCAGCATCTGACTTTTCATGCATGTGAGAATTTATTTGTTCATTATAGCTTTTGTAGTGCATTCAAAATTAAAAAACTCTCCCAACATGCAGTAGAGTGAATTTCCGTTGCTTTGAATGGGGATAACGACATAAGAGGTAGTGTATGCATTATAAGATGACATAAAAAGTTTATAATTATCAAGTTTATAATGATCAAACTTAAATACCTGGAAAAATCATCACTTTTCTGAAATTCTCTTTAAAACGTGTAAAAAAACGTGTTACTACATCCATGAATCAAAGCGTCATGCAGAAAGATACTTCAAATTTGGTGGATTATTATCAGAAGGGAGTATTAAAAATAAGAACCTAACTTTTTTAATAACTTGACAAGAAAAACATATGTAAACATAACAATGTGTGATCTGAAAATTAACAAGTACTTTCCTGAGTTTTGAAAATAATTTGCTTCACCATACTTCATAGATAGTTTGAGTTAAGGGTGATGGCAGGTTGATGTCAGGACACTCAACAACCGTCTGCACAGCAACACACACTTGTCTTTGCCTATATATATATATGTTACCACTTGGTCCTGCTCAGAGGTGGGTAAGATCGATAAATCTGAACGAGATGCATGCATTTGTACACTGCCCTATTTCAAACACACACACACACACACACACACACACACAGTCAGTCACCCACCCTTCCCCCTGTCTTCACCTGTCTGTAGAGGTAAACACATGCATTTAAATCAGTTGTGGGGTGCCATGGTAACAAAGACAAATGATGTTGTATGTAATATTTTTCTATTAACATAAAGTAATATAAAGTGAAGGGCAACCGTGTATGGAGGGAGTTAGGGGCTAATGTCCCGTATCAGATGTGGACAATGTCAAGGCTGCATACTGAGCAGTCTATGTCCTTCTCTCCTGCTGTGTGTGTGTGTCCTGCTCTTTCAAGGGGCTAGAAGGCAGTGACACACCAAGCTGCCAACACTCATATTATTCCCACTGCCTTATTAACCCCTCTGCCCTCACTCCTCTCTCCTCACTCTCTTCTCGGCTCTCTCAGATGAGCTGAATGTATATCTAAACTAACCTGAGCTCTTCTTCACCCACCTCTTGTTTACCTGTCACAGCCGACAACACATACTTAACATTTGTCAAAGAATAAAACAAGTTGCTCCCTCTCTCTTAGAGATTTGTTGTCTTGCAGTTTTCCCCCTCTATGCACATTTTCTCCACACTGTGGTAGAAATATTGTCAAAATCTGTAGATTCACTTATTTTTTTGGTACTGGCTCTTGTCAATAATAAAGTGATGATACACAAGGTAGTGTAGTTAGCGAAGCATTAACTTCAAGCAAGTAACACACATACAAAGAGAAAAACAACACCTCAAATGACCAACTAATGATTGCTCCAAGTTAAGTTATCAATCAGTAATTCTTGATCTCTGAGATGATGCACGAAGTGATATCATTAATGATATGTAGCTAATAGGAAACTGAAAAACAAGAATATCTTCTAAGTTCATATCTCAGATGTTACTACTTTTACTACATTATATAATGAAGAATATCTAATCAAAATTATGATAATGTAATTTCTTTTGCGCAGTGTGAGGACTGAAGAAGTGTTGTTCATATCCTCGTAATGTCGAAGAGTGGTTGTGCAATCGTGTTACATTCTTATGCGTGTGAGAATAAGTCCACCCTAATATATCAGAGTGTGAGCCATGATAAATGCACTACACATTTAGACTGACGGACTGACAGCCACAGAAATAACTGATCTAACATCATATCTCTATATGCTGTTTCACACTGCTACAGCACTAGTCCAGTTTTCGGTGAGTTCACCCTCTGTTGTCAGCCTTATTTTGAGACTGCATGTCTGTATTCATGCTCTGTGTGTACGTGTGTGTGTGTGTCCCTCCATTATATTCCATTATTATCCTCCTTATGCTGTGGGATAGACAGGAATAGAGCACTGGTCTAGTTGAGCCTGGTGGGCGTATGGTTTGGATCTTCTGTAATCTACTGTAAGACATTACTATCTCTGGGAGCCTCACAGAACGCCAACTCAGCCCTTATTCACACACTCACACTCACGCACATTCCACTAACACAGGGGGATTTCAGGGGAAGTGAGTGAATAGTTTCAGGTCACCAGCTAGTAGCAGGATGCTGCATCAGCGGGAACAGCGGTGAGGATGTGATCAGAGCAGCCTTCACTGTCCTTAACTCTGTTGTCTCACACAGATTGACATACACAAATACATGTGCAGAGGAACACATAAAAACTTATGGCTCACAGAAAAACATGTTGTCCAGTTAGACTTGTGTTATATCATTGATGTATCACCATAAACATCATCACAGACATAATGATTTGGGATAAATATGAAGCTGATCTTCACTGAACAGTCAGTGCTCTCTGTCTACATCCAAAGTAGAGCAATCTCTGTTTTAAGGCTTTCTCCGCCTTTGTTCTGCAGTAATGTCTGGATCAAACATGAATATTCATTCATCAGACTAAGGAGATGTTTGCACAAGGAAGGAAAAATGTCTAGAGGGTTCATTCTTTATCGTTCTCTTTCTCTATCACAGACTTTCTCTCCACATCTAATACTTCAAGTATGGCAGTTAATTTAAGATCTATTATAAATGATTAATTCAATATTTATGAATATTTTAAACTTCCTATTAAATTACTTTGTATCTATTTAGCATTACATCTTTCTGGATCCTTTATGTATATTCTCTCAAAGAGACAAAACTGTTGCTATTACTATACTCTTTCATCCTCTGAGATGCCTCATGCAAGATGTGTTTTCCTTTGATGTGTTTCACAATTAAACCAATGTTGTTTCTGCCATCGTCCTGCAGCAGATATACAGTTTGTGTGTGTGCATGTGTGCAGACATAAGGATGCCTCAGACTGTGTGTGAATGCAGACTGCTCCAGTGTGAAGAGGTAAGAGTGGAGGAAAGTCTCCTTTCTTCCTCTTTCAGGACCATTACCTTTCATTCCAATCACAGACAATAGCCCAGGGGAGGAGGAGAGGGGGGAGTCATGAGGGCGGCAGTGTATATGACTTGTCCTGCATTATGCATATGAGAACACTGGGGGAGTAATATACATGACTGGTACTACTATGTTGTACTGGGATGTGTAGCGTGTTCAGTGTTTTGCATTTCAAAGACAATTGGTTAGAATGGTATTAATGTTTAGTATGAATCACAGAACAAAAACATTTTAGCTGCACTTTAGACACAGCATGCAGCTCTAATTTGATTGACTGTGCATCCTTTATTTCTTATAAATGAAAATAAAATTTGACTTTCTTGGCCTTTTCTGGGATTTGCTTTTAGCGGATTTGTAGTTTTGTGAAATTTCTTCATCCCAGCTTTTGCTTATGTGATTATTCTTACCTCATACTCAAGCATGCTTACCTACTAACTTATAAACTTATAATGATAATGATTATTACAGATACATGTAGGTAACATTTATAGTCCCAGATGGGGTGTTTGTTTTCACGGCCTGCACATGCTTATGTCTCACATGAGTAACATACAGACATATACGATACAGCACATGCAGCTGTTAGAAAGTCGCAAAGTGCTCTTACAGAAATTACATTTGGGCTTTTCAAGACTGCAGACAAAAAACAAGTACAAATAAAATGTACAACATGAGACACACTGTAAAAATAAATTGAAATCCAGCAAACTAAAATACAAACACAAACAAAGGTAGAGAACATAAACACTCCTAATGAGCAATTTTATAAAATCTACTCCTAAAAAGCTGCAATGTCTAAAAAAGCCCCAAAAGGACTGCACTTCCTTAGGAAGTTAAAATGATTTACAGTGTGTGGCAAATGGATGACATCCCTCTATAACTCCATGACTAATTCTGTTTTTAACATAACAGCCTGGTTTGGTTGTTACAGTAGAAAGTACGATAACTGGGATTAAGTTGCCTCATCTGATCTAATATTTTAAAGGCATTTTAAAGGGTCAAACTATCTTCGTCTCGTCTTCTTGTCCTCTGTATGAAAAAATTTGAACTAGTCCCTACGAGAGCAGATGATTATTATTTCAACTGACTCACTGGTGACAATAAAGTAAAAGCTAAAGTTGAAAGTTATTAATGCTCATTGTCTAAAAGAAGAGAAATCACATTTCTGGCTGTTTTTTTGTGGGCCGTGATGCCATGTTAAGACCTAGTGAGGTCCATGCTTTGTCTACTTCTAATCAGAGCTGCTCACAGTGTGAACACTCTCTTAACTGAACTGGAAACATCCTTATTGAAAGAAGCTGTGTTTTGAGCACATACATACTGTCATTAAATATATCCATTTCCAGATCATAAGTCCTTTTACGTTTTTCACATTCACAAGTAACACCTGGTGATGTAATAACAGCATTAAGAAGAAGCTGAGATTGAACTGGGTATCTTACTTCCTTCTTACCAGTTCAAATTGCAGAAGCATCACACAGGAAGTGTGGTTTATCAGAGAGAGGCTTATCGGAGAGAAATCGATCAGAAAGCAATAGATCTTGTGGGAGGGTGGTATCGAACGCTCTACCTTCTCTCATCTTTGTTATTATCTGCAGCATAAATGGATTACTGATGTTTGAGCATCACCTTTAAAGATGATGGTATTTCTGTAATAACTGCCTCAGATGTTTAAAACTATTAGGTGCATTTGATTTAAGTAATTTTCATTAGGACATTTTAATGACACAGTTATTTTATGGTTCTGAAAGAACAGGGATTTCTTATTTTTTTTTCTATTGCAAAATAAGGTAGGAAAACATGCTTAACTTGTAGATATGTATAAGCTTTAATTATACTCCTTTTTGTTTTATTTTGTCCATATTTAATTTGACCTTTATAATCATTCAATATCAGATCTAATAAGTCAGTAAATGTGACAGATTTAACAGATTTTAAAATCTATTTTAAGTCTGATTTAAAAATTTGTGTGATAGCTCATTTAGCTGGTGATTGTATTCATGGCTGCTGGAGAATACACCTGTTAAGGTTAAGTAGAAAAAACAGGAGGACATTTTTCACATAGTCAACAATGTACCTTTATCTCTTAAGACCTGCTGTCATTCTTTTGCTCTGTGGTTTCTTAAGTTATGTCATTGGCTTAAGTAAGGGAATTTGTACAGTCTGGTTTTGTGTGTGTGTGGGATTTTTGATTTCATGTAAGGATGACATCAGTGATGTGTGACCGTGGGTCAGCCAGGTGACAACAGTGAAGGCTGATTTACAGGAGCATCAGAGTTGAGCTTGACCACACATCCTTCACCCTGTCAGACAGATAAAAACCTCTCTCTCCATCTCTGAGAGAGAGGGAAGGGGGGCCCTCATCTGTCCATTTTTTTTGGACGTGTCAACATGTCCTTCTTTCCATGTGATCCCTGCACAGTGTTCGAACACCTGCATAACATATTCAGATTTATGTAGGGCAACTTTCATTTCTGTGTGTATACGCAGGGGTGTGTCCATGCAGAAACACGTGTATTCGTATGTTGTGTGTGTCCGCTTTAGTTGAATTCTTTCCTTCTAAATCGTCCTACTGGACTCATCTGGAATGTAAGGCTTTGCACATGTATGTGTTATCAATATGACCTTGAGCTGGAAGTATCTTAATCAATAGCCATATGATTATCCATGTAGGGAAGGTAGAAATTATTTAAAACAGGGTGAGGGTGATGGATGTTAGCTTTTCACATTGAATTTATTGTCAATAATTAATGCATGTGATTAATCTGTCAACAGCTTCACATGTTCAGTGGATGAGAAGGGTACAGCGCAGGTGTTCTTTGTGAATGTGTGTTTGCTACGTTGGCTCCCCGTTTTCTCACAAGAATGTGTTGCTCTGGCACTTTGATAGGTTTACCTGTATGTGCTAATGGCACTCTACATTATATATAAAGTATATACATGTGATTGGAGGTTCTACATTGAATCTATCCATCCATTATTAACCACTTCTCCTCTTAAGGGTTGCTGGGGTGCTGGAACCAATCCCAGCTATCTTTAGTTAGCAGTTTATACAAATGCCTGACATCTTTCCCAGAGGATATGTATTAGGATGAACTGACAGTGGTAACATAACAGCTAAACTAATTTAAGGTAACTAAGGTTGCACCACACTCTGTGTGGTGTGTGGCGGCACTTGGGTTCTTCATGACTTGCTACTATGTTTATTTGAAATGAGAACTTAATTTTATAACCTTCACTAGGTGGTGGATTTGTGTCCTATAGCAACAATATTGGCTCAGTCTCACTGGAATAACAACAGAAGGCCTGTAGGTAACCCAGAAACATGAAATGAGCTATAGCAGCAGCTGATATCTTGGAAAATGTGTAAGGTATTAGTTATTTCTTCATCCTTACCTGTACCTTTGTTAGCAGGGTGTTGCGTTTCTTAATATGGTCTTTCCTTTAACTGTCGATTAATGGAATAGTTTGTAGTGTGTAGGCTACCACACAAAAAATCCCTGCCTTTAATTGTCAAATATTATTATCAAATAACATCCGTTTTCACTAACTCTAAAGCCTTTAACTTAAAAGCAACACACACTGGTTACATTGCATGTGATGCACAGCAGTTGAAACCTGTAGCACTCGGTGAACCCATCAAAAGGACCAAGTAGTAATGGTATAGTAGCTGAGGTGTCTGACATGTCATTGCAGGTTAACAGGGCTTGCATGGTGAATAATAGATGCAGGTTTATTTATTCAATAAAAAAAGGAGAAAGAAATGTCTCTTATTTCTTAGAGAGAAAAAAGTAAAAATACTGTACGTATAAAAAATGTGCTTGTTTCACTGGCACTGTGCCAAAAATTATACCAACCCTTTTGTCTTGTGTAGAATCCACATTATCAAATACTTTATTCAGCTTCCTCTTACTGCCTCTAACTTACCAAAGTCAAAGAAACAGGAGAAACATTTAGGGATTCAAGGATCCTATGCCCCCCATGTTTTTATTCTCTCCTTACACACATCCTTTCCCTATATCTGTGTGTGTACATGCAGGAGAAGCCTATCTTGGCTGCTATCATCTCCAGAATGACCTCTGCTTTCAGCCTATGATGGATTGGTTTGCGCTCATAGACATTAATTTTCCTGAACCAGGCAAAAAAAAGCTTTACTCACAGGAAGAGCATTGTTAGTACAAGGGTAATTCCATAAAACAACAACTAAGATACAGCAGAGAGTCAAACCTGGAAGACTTTACACGCCTCTCTCTTTCATCTCCATCTCACTTTAGTTTTCACTTTGAGTCATTATCTCTCTGAGGTGTAATCAACTATATATGTTTGTCTCAGTAGTTAGTATCGTGTATTTATATGCATTCTCCTGTGATTTCATGTGTGCAGTGTTCAGGTAAGTTGCAGCTGCGGCCTCAGTTGTGCTCTCTTCTCATTAAGGCAGGTAATGAGCTCAGTCACATCCACCTCTGCAGGTCACCCCGCAAGAGAGGATTAGAAACAACAGAGGGAGTGTAACAGGAAAGAGGTGCCCTGTGTGTGCATAAGGGAGAAAGGGATGTCTTAATCATGTCACCTGCTTGCTGTTCCACACGACTGCACAGCCTATGGGTTACTCCCTGTTTACACTAGCGTCCTTCTTGCTTCGTGCGTTGCAGTAAGACTGGGCAAGCATGATGGGAAAGCAGAAGAGGAATTGAGATGAGTCAGGATTCGGCAGCAAGGGTTCTTGGGGTTGAAGAGGGGCAGAGACAGAATGAGGTTGTTGAAAGATAAAGGAGAAAGGGTTAAAAACAAGCAGGAAGCTGGGGGGAGATGGAAGTGTTAAAGAAGAGGGCGAAGGAATTGGGATTGGAAGAAGTGTGTCTTCCCAGGAGTGAGCAGGCTGTCTTGTCGAGTAGTTCATCATTGTGTCCCCAGTGACTGTGTCTGTGGCCTGGCCCCGCTGTAGCTATAATAAGACATAAATAAGGAACAAGACTGCCTTATCTACACTGTGGCCCCCATCTCTCTCTCTCTCTCTTCCACTCCATTCCCTCCTCTCACACACACTCGCACTGCAGTAGATGTACAGTAGAGTTGTGCTCTAGTATTTTCCCACCATGTTCACCATTGCCATTATCTGATGACCCATGGTCATGATGAACCAGAACTCACATGCAGTGCTGCAAAGTTTTAAAAAAGCACAGGACTTTCACATCTCGACACTTAGTTGAACACATGGCTTATTTGACAGGGCTTCAGTCCACAGAGACCCTTTTTAAAAAACTTACTTGTCTTTGCTTATTTCTTTGTAATAATCTGTCGATACCTGTATTTAATTTTTTCTGATAACTCTCTGCTTTGTGTATTAGTAGAAGTGAAACAGAAACCTCCAGATGTGGTTGCAGAACTAACAAACCCTTTTTCCATATATAATTATAATTATGCAAATGACTTCTAATACAACCTTGTTACTGTTCATAACCGTCCACAGTCTAAAATAAAGCACCTCTGCAGACTTTTGAAGCTCTCTTACAGGCAGTTTGTGGTTTTCTACTCTACACAAACCTCAACTGTGTGCTCATACTACGACTCCAAAACGTGATGTTGACCTCTGACAGCAAATTACATAAAAAGACGAGTGCCTTACAGTATTTAGTTGAACAACATGACATTAATATAGAAATATGCAGTACAGTCATATGGTGCATTAAACAAACGTCTTGTCTACTTGTCTAGAACCTGCATAGTTTGTGTGCATGCAGCGTGGAGAGTCCTTCCAGACCCTAGCACAGTCCCTGCAAGTTATAGTTTCTGATTGGCTGAACACACCTGATCCAGGTAATCAGCAGTAGATAGGAGAGGGATAGTTGGAAAACCACTCTCCTAGCAGTGTAGGCCAAATGATCAAAGACACATGGACATCATCTGTTCACTGATTATTCAGTTTCAGTGGATGGTCAACTGTGGAAATCAATCTGGTGGTTTCAAATGTCTTAATTTGGCCACGTGCTCTTGTGAACCACTTTTAGAAAAGGTTGAAGCATATTTTAAATTAGTATTAGTAAGTTAAGTTAGTATCAATTTAATAAAACAATAAATAAATATATACATTTACTAAAATGTGTGTAATTGTGAATACTTTGTATAAATGTATGTCCAATCACGTTACCACAGGTGGAGCCCAGTTACATTCTAGGCACATCTCAAAGAACATCAACACAGCAAACATGTCAAAGCAAAGGTTCTGAATTATTATTACTAAATAAGAGATGTCAGTATTTATACTGATATTTTATATTTAAATACATTTACAAAGTATTTATACTTTAAATAAAATTTACAAAAATGTCTACACTTTGTCATGATACATTATTCTGTAAGCTGCAAAGAAAACTTGCAATTTTATTGGTTTAAATGTTATCTACAACACAAACTGTGCAAAGAGACAGGTCTTAAAACGTGTCACTTTACTGTTCTGTGTCTGGCCGTTTTCCTTACACAGTGCTGTTTTTTACTGCCCCCTGTGTGTGTGTGTGTGTGTGTGTGTGTGTGTCTTGATAAATGTGCTATTTCAAGCCAAGTTATTAATGTGCGAGTTTATTAGTTGGATGTGCAGCTTCATCGGGGAGTTGGATCACAGTTGATGTCTTACTTTTGTTTACACAACTTAACGCTGCTTGACTTTGTGTCAGCCATGCTTGTATGTGTACATCAGTGTGTGTGTGCATGCGTGTGTGGGTGAGGTGAGCAGGGAGAGAGTAGAGTCAGAGCCAGAAAGAGAGAGAGACCCCAGGAGAATGGGGTTTTTGCTGGGGCTTTGGTTGTTCCTGCATCATTACCCTGACTGCAGACAAAGCCTGCTTATGTCTCTCTTTCCCCTCCCCATCCATACACTCACTCACTAGTACACACACATACACACACGGTGTTCTCTATGTGTCAACAGAGGCTGAGGGAGTCCTGCACAGGGGAGAAAAGAGGAAATACGAGAGTGGAGGCGAAGGAGGGGATGCAGAGAGGAGAATGGAGAATAGATTTATGAAATGAAGCATTCCAAACAGCACTATCTGCCTGCTGTGAGAAACACCTTTCATAAATCACCACACAGCGGCAGAAAATAGAGCATTTGGTAGGGCTTGTCCGTGTTTGTGTTTCTGTTTGTTAGTGTGCATAAAGTGAGAGAAAGGACTGTGGGAGAATCTTTTATTCCCATCACTGAAAACTAGAGTGGAGGGTAGATGCAGGTGATGCTTATATGAGCGCACATTCGTGCACGAGTCAATGTCGGTGCAACCATATGCAGTCAGTGTGTGTGGTTGTGTTTGTTACTGCCCTCCCACAGGGTATCTTTACAGAGAGCATGATATAAAAAGAGACAGATAGGGATAGGGAATGAAAACTGAAAAAGTACAGTAGCTCAAGGGGATCTCTGTCTGGGTCAGAGACAGAGGAGTCAGAGAAAGAGAAAGAGAAAGAAAGAGCAAAGGAGTAGAAAGACAGAAAGAGAAAAGGGCGGCATAGTGTGAGGAGAGTTTTTCCTCAGGTGAGTTGTTCTGTAAGTGAGCGCTGATCTGCCCCGATCCTGTCACTGAGAAGAATGCTGGGTCGACTGCTCTGAGAATACAAACAGCACCTTACTGAACGCACACACAAATACGCACACATGAGCAGACACTCTGTGCAGCATTTTTCAGAGCTATTCAGATTTAACAGTGGAGCCAGTGAACTATTCACCTAGCTGTTCAACACATTGAGAGCTTATTAAGTGTCTTTGCCAACCATAGAAAGGCCAGGGATGTAATTTGCCAGTCACACACTGGTTTCACAGTCTGTCTCTTTAACACATCTAGTGCCCATCTAGCATCCTTAAGTCCTCAGAATGAGACAATTAGCACTCAGAGACAAGGCCAGTTCAGTCAAAGGACGACGGATGGCAATGTACGCAATTCAGCAGAGGAACACATTGAGGCAGAGGAAGAAAGAGAGATTAAATGAAGGAGAAGCAGACAGATAGTAGTGGAATGGTCTTTTTAGAATCTCTAAGAATCTAATGGAAATACAGGAGGAGCAGACAGAGGCTTTTATGAGCCTGACAATAGCAAGGCAATCAGATGGGAGTGATATGAAATAAGAAAAAGCTAGAGCATGTGTTCAACAGCAGACTAATTTCATGAACTTACTGATTGCTAACGAAGGGGTGGAGAGGAGAAGCAAGTGAAGAAGCGTCATGTGCAAGATGAGGAAACCTCATTAAAGAGTTTGCCTTTTAACCTGGCTGCCCTGTTCCTTGTAAAATGAACTTTGTTTCACATTAGTCTTAAGTTTTAAATTTAGATCAAAGCGCAACATTTCTTTAAAAAAGGAAAAAGCACCATGAACTTGTTCTTTAGATCACTCCTCCTGTATCAATATGTCAGCGCAACGTCTTTTATGTCTCTATGGTCCTTATCAAATATAGGCAAGAAATGTTTGATTTGTGCTCTAAAAAAATCCTAATGCAATTCATAAATTTGGGATCATCTTTAAGAAAAATGCAAATTTAAAACTCAAATTACATGGTAAGTTTAACTCCGCTGTGTTTTATTGTGTGACTTTACCCAATCCTGTAACTGGTCTACAGGGCTTCGGACAGAGGGCGGTAATGTAGCATGCAGCTGAATTAAAGGGGTTGGTATTTAATTGCGGCCCACAGATGGCCTCATACATCTTTGGATCATTTAAAGGGGCGGTGGGCTGAGTAATGTGTGTGTGACACAGTGCTGTGTTTTATAAGAGAGCCCCTATTACACAGACTGCTCTATAAAGAGACACAATCAGCGGGGGAGAGGTGTGGTTAAAGCCTCAGTTTGTAATTGTAGTGTGACACCCTCCGTTTAAACTCTGTCATCTTAATGCTGGCTTTGTTTACATGGAGATTTATTAACGAGATTAAAGATTTTTTTTCTCTCCCTGGAATAGACCTCAGCAAAAATTGGGAGGTAGATGTTGGTGAAAACATTAAACAAAACAAAATAAATATTATTA
>OMLM01000678.1:32074-43927 GCA_900302695.1 Helostoma temminkii
ATTATTACTAAAGCTTCAAACACTTTTGCATTGCACTGGCTTTTCATATCAGTCTGAGAAAAAGAGGAAAGAGGGATGTAAAACATATCTGCCAAAAACAGAAAAGACAAAAGAAAACAATTGGATGCAGGGATATGAGTGGCGAACATATGAATAGGCCGGAAGAAAACCAGTAAAGGAGTTTGAACAGGGAAATCAAAATTAAATGAATGAGAAAAGAAGCAGCAGGAAAAGATGAGGCCAGGGATGGAGGGATATGGAGATAGTTAGGGAGAAATGAAGTGAGGGATATGTAGAAGAGTGTGTGTTTGTGGTGGAGTCCCAGCTGTTATCTCCCTGGGGGTTCAAACAGCTGCCATGCTCTGTAATAACAGACACATACACATGCTTGCTTTGTCCACTTTCCCCATATCTATGCACCCATTTTTTTCTTCAGTTTTCATTTTTATTTGCTTAACCTCATATTGGATTTACACTGTTCTATATATCTCTATGTGTTCTGTCCACATTTCCCTCTTTCCTTCTTCTACACCCCTCTATTACAGAGAGATAGGAAAAATAGAGCAAGAATGATGGCAAGGAAGGGTGAAGGAAAGAGAAAAGAGGCATGGGAAGCAGGACAGGCCTTTCATGTGTCCATATCCTCCGGTCTGCATAGTCCAGATTAGATTCCCTTTCCTAGGCTAGACATCATTTCCAATTTCTCCCAACCGAGGGAAGACAGGTTGAGAAGAAGGGGCTGGTTAACTGCATTAGCTCATTTTGGTTTCCTCAATGCGTCTGGTAGCCTAATCCCTTCTTGTTGACATGGCAGGGCAAGGGTGTGTGGTGGTGGTTGATAGGGAAGTCCTCCTACAGCTCCAGAAGACACTTGCCCTCCCACCTTCCTCTCATCATGTACCCTTCTTCCCTTTTTTCAGCATTAAATGGCTTCAACTTAGAAAAAATTCAAACAGACAAATTGGAAATGTGTCTTTAGTTGCAGCTTTGGCTCTATAGCCCAAGCACAACACAGTCAGACAAGAAGAGAAATGGGATTGGAGTTTAGGAAGAGTACAAGTAAAGGGGCTCTCCTAGCTAGACAAACTCAGAGAGGAGCGAGTACAGACGACAAAGTGAATGGAGTGGGTGCAGCTTAGATAGAGGCAGGTAGAGGGTGGATAGGCATGTACATGCACCACCATATTGACTTTGGTGTTGGGGGATGGAGAGTATTGTTGTAGGGGTGGATACAGGGGAGATCTAGAGGGATAGTGGGGGATCAGCGGAGGAAAAGGAGGAGGGGTAAGAGAAGAGTGATTATGGCGGGTCTTGGCTGCCAGGCCTGATAAATGACTAATCAGGAGAACAGGGCCTTAGGTCCCTCACAGGACCACTACTACCACAGGCTTATCACATGCGCGGGGTGCAGATACACACACACTTGCTTCTTGCAAACATGCTGCACACATACAGCTTTACACAAAAGAAGAGAGTAAGAGAAAAGAGAGGGATGGATTGGATCCATACCTACCTCTCCTGGAGCAGTGCTCTGCTTGGAGAACTGTTATAGATCCACCTCTGCCTCCTCCTCACGGCTGCTTCACCTCTCTGACTCCTTGCTCCAGGTCTAATAGTCTGCCAAAGCTGGGACAAAGAGCAGGTCACATAACCGACAAGCTATGGTTCTGTTAAACATTCATATGGTATATCCAGTGACTCACATGACATAACATTCAAAGGATTTTGTTTCAAGACATTTTTGTTTAAGTATGCATGTAGCCTTTAATATGCTGAATTGCTACTGAGGACAGCACGGGATATATTGAAAAAATACAGTTAGTCTGCCCAGTTAAATCCAATCTGGCTGCATTCCAAGCTGATGATCAGGAAGGAATGGAAATAGGCGGGTGAGATAATTATTGAGAGGAGGGAGAAGCAAAGGAGGTATATAGACGTCTTTCTGTGCCACGCTCCATTGACTCTGCCTTCATACCTCAACAACCATGTGATCCCAGTATGATGCTGCTAATAGTGACACCAGTAGGGTCGAGAGCAAGTGCAAGGGTGAGACAATCGGGGGGAGGGATGGTGGAGGGCAGACACCTAGAGGTGGATAGGGAGGCTAGGAGGAAGAAATTGGGATGTAGGACGAGAAAGAAAAACGGGGAAAGTTGTAGTAGCAGGAATGGAAATGGAGAAGGAGAGACTGATGGGACTGTGGTCTCTGTGGAATTGTTTGCAAGGGCAGCCAAGTTGGTTTCTCTGTCCCCTTGTAGCTTTTATGTCCCCTTATGTCCCTTTATGTCCAGCTATGTCCCTGGACGCAAAGTCACTTGCTCAGCCAGATCACCTCTGTAACTTATATACCTGAATGAGCAAACTGTGTGTACTTCTGTGGCCTCGGTTATACTGGTGATATGGCTGGGTGTGTGTGTGTGTGTGTGTGTGTGTGTGTGTGTGTGTTGAAAGTTAGACATTAACCTGCACAAGCAAGGTTTGTCTGCCTCCCACTGGGGCTGAAGGGCATATAGACCAGTTCTTATACCCATTCATTTGTTTTAGACTGTACCTTTTGTGAGTGTTCAAGGTGTCTTTTGTTTTAAATGATTCGTCTTAACTTTTTTTTCTAACTATTTAGTTAAAATCCTATTTTTTGTATCGCTGGGCTTATAATACCCACTAAATTATGAGGTATTAATTAATCTTCCTTTATACACAACACTTGTCCCTTGCTCTGCACTCAGTAGTAGATAAAGATGAATTCCTACTGGTCTAATTCATATTTCACACCCAATATGTATTCATGCTGTTCCTGGGGCAGCAGTCATAATATGGGAAGTGTTGGTTAAGCCTTCCCTACACTCTGACTGTCACTGCTGGCTAACTCTGAGCCTTGTTGAATCCTTGTGATGCCTACTTCCCTCTGACTCTCTGTCTCCACCAATCACAGCCAGCAACTCCATGATGCCCTGTGATGTGGTTCCCACAGATGCCGGTGTCCGTGGCGATAAGGCCTCACAGATGAGCAATCTGATTGGATTAGCAGGCTCTTTGAACAAGTTCTGACTGGCTGTTTGCCGGCGGGATGCAAATGAGCTTCTTAAGAGGAAGGCAGAGGGTTGACCTTTATTGGGCCTGGCAGTATGGGAGGAAGGAGGGGTAAAATGTGGCCACTGAAAGCTGAATTGTGGAAAGTAAAGAGGTAATTGTACATCTCTGGCAGACAATCCCCTTCTCTCTCCCTCTTTCTTCATCTCTTTCTCTGTCTTTGTGGTGCCACTGTCCAGCCTGGCTGGTCAGCCTTCTAGCTGGCATTGCTCATTTGTGCCTGTGTGTCAAAGCCATTGGATGCTGTGTTTTAACCGTCTCTGACAGTCACTTAACCTCTAGACTTGGCAGCATACTGTTAAGATTCTTGACCCAACAGACTGGAGTTCAGCTTATTTAACATCAGTGCTGTAGCAACACCAAGACATTGAGTATTTTAACTTGGTAAAAGACAAACATTTTTATATTGATAAAAAAAAAACAATTACAACTCACCATTTGGGATGAGAGTGCTACAAAATGGATTCAGGTTTGAGAAAAATTATGTCAGGGCCTTTCGACTAATCTGTTTTTTATTGTCACCCAGGTGTTGTACTGTGTGTATAAAATTTTTAGATTTACTGTACAGCAGAGTAATTTTTTACTATTCTCTGTGAGCATGCACACACTCACTCTTGCACACTCACACATGTCAAATGACCTCATAGTGCCAACAGATGAAGAAAGTCAGGTAGGGGCTGTAAGTCATGCTAGATAAATCCTGCTTTTGTTCTAGAGAGACAAGGTTGTTTTGGATGTGGAGAGATGAAGAACGGAATAGTTCATATGCAGTTTTAAGAGCAGGTCCCACTGTTATAGGCTTTGTAGGCAGTGTGGCCCTTCTCTCACCCCCTCCTCTCCCCTGGGGGGTTTTATCTGCCCATTTCCTTCTCTCGTGCTGGGCCCTCAGGACGCCTTAATGGCGCCGTGTTCCCTGTCAGTCAGATATTTAAATGTAAACCGACCATGAAAATATGGCTGCTCAGGGCTGGCTTGCTGTGCCACGTCCTTGCTCTCAGCGGCTAGAGTCAAATGCAGAGACCCAAACTCCAACCACATGCACAGTCTGCGGAGGCAGAGTCAGGCTCAATCTGCAAGTTTAATATCCCCCATCAGGTTTTAAACCTGTTTATCTTGCAGATTTGATCAAGGATACTAATGCAAATGGAGGCAAAGGCTCTTTGCTCTGGAAACCTTCTGTCCAGAGGCTCATTGATTCATGCTAAATGGGTTCAAGTTTCATTCTTAATCACTCACTTGACTCAACTGATTTTGTCCTAAACACAAAAATTATAGTTTTTTCTTACATCTCTATTAGTTTACTGTTGCAAGTGGGCTATCTGTATGTGGCTAGTCGTATCTGTCTCTACACTTATAATAATCACAGACAATTGACAGCTGCAGGTGGTCTTACCAAGTCTCACCAGACAACCTAATTTAACCTGGTAATAAATCTCTGTGCCCAGTTGGCCATTTTAGCTGTTTGGCACAGGGCACTGTAAATTCACCCTAATTAGATCCTCCCTCTACCCCTCCCACTCTCTTCCTCCTACTTCCGTCTCTTCTCTCACTCCCTCCCTCTCCCCCATCTCCTCCCCTGCTCATTGGTACATATGCTCATACACCTGGCCTGCATCGTTACCTGTTTACAAATGACCAGACAGGTTCTGCTGGCTTCAGCATCCACTCCACCACACAGTACTAAATTCCTCTCTCTCTCACTCTCTAACCTCCCCTGTGTCATAATTAGACCTCAGAGCTCATGTTTGCTTAATATTATAATCCAGTGCACCTGCATTTCTCTCTCTGTAGTGCTTAGGTGTAGCACCCACCTTATCTCCACCCCCACTCCCACACCACTGACCTCATGCAGATAGATTTGGAATATATGTTGTCAGGTGCATTTATTTTGTTTTCACATTTTCTCCTCACCAACTCAGCAGCACTAAAAGGCCAACATCACACCCCTGCTTTTTGTACAGTTGTTCCTCTAAAAAGTACGAGTATGAAAGTGTGTGTATGTGTGTGTCTGTCAGGGGTGTCAATGTCAGGGCTAATGGTCTCTAGAAGGGGCGCCAGCCAAAAGATTTATGCCACAAATTAGTCAAATGTGATCAAACAGCAACCCAGTTAATCATGCAGGACCCACGTTTGTTCCTGATTTATCTTCAGGCATAATTATAGACACCCATTCCTGTGACAGGCCAATGGCGGGCCCCTGTGGAGTGATATTGGGGGCCGCCATGCTGCCTTGCAGTCACAGTGATGAATGTCTTAGGGGTACAGGGAGAGTTTTAAACATGTATATACTTAACACCCCTTTGTGAATGCTGTGAGAGAAGGCATTGCCCCTGCAGAACTGGTCTAACCGTTAGATCAGGACTGGTTTCCTAAATTAATATTAGTGTGAACAAGTTGGTTTCTCCTTCCCTCTGCAGCCACACTATTTGAATCACTTCTGCCATTAGGAACAAGCATTGCCATAAATCCAATTCATCATACGACTCTCAATTCATTATGTGTTAAGTGTTGACTGGTTAAAGCAAGCTCTATCACTCCCATTTGAGCTGACTCTTCTCCAGCCTCACACAACTTGGAATGTGGGAATGTGAGTCATCCGGCAATATTCTGTTATTCCAGGCCATTACCATGTGCCAAGCTGGGAAAAAGATCCAGTGATGTGTGTTGCAGTTTGTGATTGGAGTGGATCCTCTCTCTCTCTCTCTCCCCCTCTGACAGCCATTTTAAACACTCGTTTATGCAGCGCTTTTAATATCAATAAGAGAAGTAGGCAGGCAGGCGGACAGGCAGCAGTTTCTTATACACACACGCACGCACACACACACACACACACACACACACACAGAGTGACATACACGGCCTGGCTGGAAATCAGCAGCCTCCATCTCCCTGGTATGACAGGGTGTGGTAATTATGTCTCTGTGAGAGTGTGTGCTGTTTGCTGGGTGAAAAATGATAATGGGGTGATTTTTAAGTGCCATATCTCCTGCACGGGTAATGAAAAGTACTTTTAATCCAGTTCGGAGGAACGGAGGGGTGGAGGAGAGGAGTGGCTGAGGAGAGGAAGCAGAAGGGTCTGTTGTGATGGGAGGAGAGGAGGAGGAGTGGAGGAATAACAGGGTGCTCTAAGGGTGGAGGGATCCTGATAGAGGGAGCTGAGGAAAAGAGAGAGCTGGGGGAGTTCTGTATGGAGATGAGGGGACACGACTAAATGAAGAGTGAGGAGAGGTTTCAAGGCAATGCAGTGACTGAATTGTGTGTGTGTGCGTGTGTGCGTATGTGTGATACTTGAAGCTTGTGGTGTTGTGCCAGGGGAATGCCTAAGCCTTGGCATGAAGCTTGAGCTGGGCAATTAGAATAATTAAGAGGGACTGACAAGCTTTTACAGTCTCTCTTCCTTCCCCTCTTTCTCTTCTCATTCCTGTGCCAGTTGTAAATGTATGTCAGACAACATTATGTCAGTTATGTCAGGTTAACACACATCTGCTTTTGTTAGAAGTTTGTGTGTGTCAGGTGTGTGAGTACCAGTTAAGGAGAATGCCCTGCCACTCTGTTGGCTGATTTCCCATAATTTGCACACACGATAAAATTGGCATTTACACAGCCTGCATTGTATTCATGCTGTGGACATCTTGTTTGAGAAATGTATTTGTAAAATATAGTTCGCTAATATAACCCTAGAGTAAGGTTTACCTAAAAGGCCTATCACAACCACACATCACAAGTAAAGACTAAAAGAATAAGTGTGTTGTTGTGTACACACTAAGTTGTGTGTGTGTGTGTGTGTGTGTGTGTTCACTAATGACTTCACACCCCATTAGCGCCTTTGCTTGATATGTCACACTTCATTATGTACTTAGATCAGTGGTGCATGAACTTGGAAAAGAGTGTGTGCACGTATGAAGCATGTTTGCACTGGGGAGTGTGTGGCTGCAAGTTCTGGTCACAACTCTCCTTACACTAAAGACCAGCGGGTATTAGTGTTTTCTTTATGTCTTTATCTTTATCTCTATCATCTAGGCTACATTGTTGGCTAAACATTGCCTACAATTATTATTATTGTAGGTATTGATTGGTCTAAAATATTATTGAGTGCTTAACTGTATTTGATGCCTTCTTTACATGAAGAGGCTACAGATCTTTTAAAAAACAGCAGACCATAACTTTGCATAACATTAATTTTGTTCAGTAAAGACTTATCTACCTCTAATTACTCCTTTTAGGCATAAAAAAAAAAAAAAAGGGATGTGTGCATGGTCACACACACACACACACACACATAGGTCCCAGCTAACATAGTAACAAGCAATTTCCCCATTGTGTGACTAATAAAAGTTTTCTTATTTTATCTTAAACAAAACAAAATACTTTGAAATGATAACTTTTAAGGCAGCACCATGGTACAGTGGTTAGCACTGTCGCCTCACAGCAAGAGTTTGCATGTTCTCCCCGTGTTTGCGTGGGTTCTCTCCAGGCACTCCGGCTTCCTCCCACAGTCTAAAGCTATGCAGTAAGGTTAACTGGGGACTCTAAATTGCCCGTAGGTGTGAGTGAGAGTGTGAATGGTTGTTTGTCTATATGTGTCCCTGCGATGGACTGGCGACCTGTTCAGGGTGTACCCTGCCTCTCGCCCGTATGATGGCTGGGATAGGCTCCAGCATACCTGTGACTCCTACGGGGTCTAAGCGGTTTAGAAAATGGATGGACGGTAACTCTTAATGCTTCAAACTTTAAAGTACAAAGTTTAGGTAACGGACTGTCAGCATAACTCGATCTTTGAGCTCCAGCTCCTTGTGTCCTCACAGGCATATTAAAGTTTGAAGCGTGTCCGTCTGCCCCACTGTTTCTTCAAATCCAGAGAGGTTAGGAAAGAGTCTTCTGTGTTTATCCAAACACTAAAATGTAAAAAAAGCAGGGAGTCCACTGTTATCACATTTGGTGGTGTATGCCTATAGAGACCCAAGAGCCATATAAATGTATAAAAATAACTAAAAAGTAACAATAAGAAACCTTTAATCCAGAATTATTTTGAGACCAATTTTGTTCTTCCTCTGTCCCAAGCATGGCTGTGAACCCATAGAAGATTCGTCACTAGGTCAGAATGCAAGACATGATGATCTGTATGCAGAACACCTTAGAGCAAAAAATACATGTCCTTGTCTAAGCTGGTACATTTCTATCAGTTTAAATCTGCTTAGTATTTAATAATAGTGGCCTGATAAATAGAGAGTTTATTTGTCTTTATGATTTACAAGACCTCTTGTGTGTGATATATATATCAATTACTCAAATACCACTGTCCAGCATTTACTCTACTGCTTAAGCATACCTTTGTATAGAAACTATCTGTGTGTTTGCATGCTTGTATGCAGGTACAGTTTTTGTACGCATATGTGTGCACTTGTATGTGCACACTGGACACGCGATATGTTTTAATTCATGATAAACAGACAGCGGTGTGGCTAGGCAAGTTAGTTTTATTAGAGTGCGTTTATCTTAATTCCCCTCAATTTCTTTTCAGTCCCACCATCTATTACCTGTCTGAGGAGACAGCATGCTCTCCTGGGCCCTACAAACTAATACAGTTATCTTGGTACTTAAAATATGATGATATGAGAGTATGAATGTATTGCTCATTGCGTGTGACTAACTGCCTGTGTCTTTGTCAGTTTCATATGCATTGTTGCCTTAGCTCATGGAGAATATGATGTTTTCATAGCGGTTCTTTGTGACCTTGACTGTGTAAACGGGTTTGTAATGTAATCATGAGTGGAGGAGAGTTGCTGCTCTGACAAGGAATCATAAACAGGCAAATAGATGCCATGGTAGCATGACACATCTCACACATCATATCACAGCATATGCAATGGCCCACGCATGCATTGCACTTGTGATCAGTGTGAGTGTATGGAAAGAAGAGAGGGCATCGGTGTGTAAATATGAAGGATCCAAACTCTTTCATGCACACACTGTATGTATGCTCACTCTACATTACCCCCTGTGTGGAGAATGACAGGCTCTTTCAGGGGTGTGACCCTCTCCCCATGCTGTTTGTCTTTAGGGTCACGTACTGCCCTCTAACTCCTGATCTCTGACCTTTGACCTTAGTTCGTCAGCCAGCAGACACCAGCACTGGGCTGACAGCTTCCAAAGCCCACTGACCCCAAAAGGAGAGAGAGAGACAGAGAGAGAGAGAGACAGAGAGAGAGAGAGACAGAGAGAGAGAGAGAGAGAGAGAGAGAGAGAGAGAGCTTTGACTGTTGACCTCTTTTTGAGGGAGATCAGTGCTCACCCAGCTAGAGTGACAGTTTACCTGTTCAAGAGGTCAAGAAGAAAGAGAAACAACAAAACTGAGATCTCATTTATGAAATATAAACAGCAAAGTGAAAACAAATGAAAAAGAAAGGGATGTGAGGATGGAAGAGGGGGTGGGGGGTGAAGAATGGGAAAGGAGGACAAACATGGGTGAACCTGGCTAGTGGAGGTCACACTCTGCCTGGGGAGACAGGTGCCTCAAGATTAGTCTTCGCATTAATGGCCTGTACTTCACTACATTTATACACACACACACACGCATACACAGTGCAAACCAGTCCTAGAGAACTCCTATACCACAGGGACGTGGAACTAGTGAGAACACAGCTCTGACTCTCATATCCTATTTATACATCCTTTCCTGTACATTACAATCCTATTTAGCTTGCCCTGCTTCCTACACAATCCTATTTATGGACTCACCCCCACCCGCCATCACCACACACCCGCCTTCCACTCTCAAATCCTATTTGTGTGCCCTCTCTTCCTGTATGCAGGTGCCATCTATCCAAAAGGCTGCCTATTGGGTGTGTAAGCTGTGATTCAGATGAGTGTGTGTGTGTGTGTGTGTGTGTTCACCAGTGATTTGTGTGTTAATGTAACACTGAAATTGGAGTGTTCCACCAAGGAATGAGAGACTGCTCTTGGTCTCTTGTGTTTGCAAACATCAGTCAGTGTTTCTGCTCTCTAAAGGCAAAAAAGCTTGAAATTAGCTTTTACCTGGCATCATTATGTACTTGCAGGAAACACTGTCACATCTGTCCTTTTCTATGAATGAAAAAGTCCCCAAGTGTTTGGGTGAGACTGGAGTTGCTTGACCTCTACCACAACCTCTGCTATCTGACGTATTGCACCACACATCCCTGTCTCTGCATTTACAAATTGTCCATAAGTACAGATGAGTGTCTGTGTCTTCTGTCCCTTCCTATTTCCACCTGTCCCTGTGACAGGCCTCTTATCCTCCATTAGTGTGTTTAAACAGGACAAAGTGCCTGTCCATATCATGGGCCTGTCTCCACCTGACTCCCCCACCTGTCACTCACCCAGTGTTATGAAAGTATCCTCATTCTGTTTGAAGGTGGGAGATGAAAGGAAAAATGTATTCAGGGACCGGGTTGGCCTGACAGGCCTGATTAGAGCAGCCACAGTCCTGGAGAAAAAGGTATGAGGGAGGAAGGCAAGGATGTTCCTGCTTGACTGGATTAGGGAAAAGAGTGTAGAAGTAGTACATATATGTAGAGCAAGGGTCCGTGCCTGTCTTTATTAGGGGGAGGAAGGTGTAACAAAGTGGGTGTGGAGACTCTTGTGCCTTTCTGTGTTAGAGAGTCAGGTGCTGATTAACTCTCTCGTTCCGTTTGAGCTGAAGCAGTCAAGGTAACGATGAGCCAATAACAAAATCCTTCACAAGCTGAGACACCGTCTCCTGATGAAACAGAGCGGAAAACACACATCATCAGCACACAAAGTCACTGCATGATCCTGCTGTATCTCCCCTACTTTGTATACACAACTGGACTAGTTTGAAGTATATTGATGCTCAACGCAAGTCATAGGCAAAGAATTTCAAACAAATGATATATGATGTCTTGCATTTGGCAGACATTTTTATCCAAAGCCAACACCAGAGTGAAATAGTGTAACTGAGCTGAATTTATTAATCATTCAATTAACTAAATGTTCCTTCTTGGTATGGTTCAGATGAATGGACTGTCAGTCTTAATGCAATCTAATTCTCAGTACACCTCAAGGGAGATGCTGAGAACTTAACTGCTCTGCAACTCTTTCATTTCTCTCACCCTCTGACTGCCTTTCAACGGCATTACTTATTCGCTGATTCACTTTTGTCACTTTTGCTTTATTATTTTTCCACATCTTGTAGTCTAAATACAGATATTCCTCTCCAGTAGCAAATTGTGTTGTAGCTTACCTTATCTTCATCTCTCTGCCTCTGTTATACTTACCTTCCCTCCTCAGATAGAGTCTTCCTGTGTGTCTTTGGGGCCGCCTGGTAAAGACAGTCTGGGCAGTCGATCGTATCAGGCTATAAGGCCAGTTCAACCATAAATTACCTGCAGCTAACAAAGCGTGCTGCTGTAACTATTACACAGCCAGTCAAAGTCACCCCGGCCAACACGGTTGGACTACACACTCTCACACACTGAATAACTGCAGACCAAAGAGAGTGCAGTGTTTGTGTGAATCTGGTTAGTCGCACATATCTTGTGATCTTGTATAATGTGAATTCAATATGCACAAGATATAAACATTTATATTTACATTTACATTTAGTTATTTGGCAGACGCTTTTGTCCAAAGTGACTTACAAGTTAGGTACAAAACAAGCAAATATGTGAGTTGAGGAGACTTTAAAGCAAAGCACTATCAGAAGAAATGTGTCCGTTTAATGACATGTAAAAGCAAGACATTTTTTTTATTAATGAAATATAT
>OMLM01000679.1:21247-62932 GCA_900302695.1 Helostoma temminkii
AACATAAGTAAACCACCAAAAGGCTAAAAACAGAAATTATAGATGTACATGGAAACATACTAGAAACTGTCACAGAGGATAAAGAGGATACATTTCTGCAGGGACACTACAAAACCTCATCACTACAGCACAGTAATCACACATACTTTAAAAATGACGTGTGTGTATCCTCTTCCTCTACACCACCTGTAAATTATCAAGCAGGAGTATCATCATGGTGACAGCAGTGTTATATGTTTATTGTAGTGTGATATCAGATGTGCCCGGCTGCCATATGTCAATGCAGAATAATGATGTCTGTATTTTGTGATTTCAGAGGAGCTGCAGGTAGCTACCAAAACACAGGGGGTCAGTAGACTTTGCTACACTCAGCTTTATATGCAAGACAACATTCCCCACCTCAGGCACTGGAGTTCACTCACACAGTGAGTTACAGCTAGACAAAAACATTTACTTCTTTTTTCAGTATCTGCCCTACTCTTCAATAATCTTTCTTTTTGCCATAACTAAGTTATATGCTTTGTGAAGCAGGTAAGCAAAACTAAAACTAGCTAACTAACACCATCTCCCAGGTATTGAGGCAGGATGTACAGTATTATGGCTTGTGTGTCTTTAGAATGGCCAAGTCAAAATGGCCGCCCTGAAAACTGGTCTATCCTGTTAACATGAACAAACACACCAGTATACTGTTCACACAAACAGTGCGTTTACATGCAGTGGAGAAATAAGATTACTCAGGGAAAACGGCTTTTTTGGATAATCGGGGAACGAGTTTACATGGGAGTTAAATAACCCGATTACTGGAAATCCACGTATACATGTGGTAGAAGAGTAATCTGATTTCTCCCCTGACTCGGGCTTATTTTGGGAGAATGGTTTACAGATTTTAAGTGTACAGTGACAGAACAGACAGATTCTAGACCAGTGCTCTTTCTTGTCACGCACATGTGCGCTCGTAAAAAGCCTAATAAAAAGCTGGTTACGCATTTACATGCAGGGGTAATCAGCGTTCTCTGGGAGAAATCTACCTAGGGAAACCGGGTTTCTCTAATCCCCTACCCCGATTTCGGAAACCAGGTTTCCCGTTTACATGACAGTTAAGAAATCAGTTTACTCGAGAAAGTCAACTGTAATTGGCGTACTAAGGTCCATGTAAACGCACTGAAAGAGTAAAAACCTTATACCAACTCATCACATTCACTCCAGGTTTACTGTAGACAATCAAACAGGACTATATCAAGAGATGCACGGAAAGTAAAAAAATAGAAAGAAAGAAGAAAGAGAGAGAAGTAGAAGGTAGAAGCAAGGTAGCAATAAAGAAATGAAGTCAAAGCCTGACTCATGTAGAGAAAGAGAGTGTGGGACATGGATGGAGGGAGAGCTGAAGTGAGAGCTGCTATCTGATTGAAGGGATTTGCCATTCCCTGGAACAGTAATTTACTAAAGCCATTCTACAGAGGCCCATCAGTGGCGATCTGCTGGCAGATTAGACGACAAAACCTCATCCCTCGCTTTCCCTCCAGCCAATCAGTGACAAGCACAGTAAAGAGGATGAGGGGAGGACAGAGGAGGGGAGGGCCAAAATTTCCTGTCTGTTGAATTTAAGGAGGCCACATATACAAATAGTCTCACACATGAGCACTGAATACATACAGGAGATTGGATTGGAGTCGGAGCTATTACTGTTGCCTTTTCCCACCCCCAGGATACAGCAGCTAACCCTGTTTTAGCTGGGGATTTGTCATTTATAATCAGTTTTCTGCTCTTGTTTCCTCTGCACTTACTTGTCCTTTTTGCAGTTTGTATCCTGCCCCAAAGGCCCTCAAAGCATTCCTCTATTATATTGGTCCAGTTGTTCTCTTTTCCTCCCTCCCTCCCTCTCTGTCTGTCTCACTGTGTCTGCCTCCTCTGTGCCCCTGTCTACATGTACTGCAGAGGCCCGTCAAGTGTGCCCCAGCTGTGCAAGCAGTGGGAACTGTTTACCATGGTCCATCATCGGGGAGACCTGTAAGCACCATCCCATGCTTACAGAGCTCTCACAACCCTTTCACATGTGTTTAGCATATGATCTTGAATATTATAGACCCTCTGAACAAATCAATGACCCAAAATGCAGTATACACACTTCACCTGAGAAGTGGCACAAAATGTTGCAAAAAAAAACAAACAAACAAACCCCAGAATACTTTATTTTCAGATATCATAATCCTACATTGAACAGTGCACTGCCATAACCATCAACATTCTGTGTCTCCCTCTCCCTCTTTAGCACTGACATGAAAAAACAAAGCACAACAACAGCAAGCTGTTTCTTCTCTCTCTCTGCCATCAGTTTCCTGACTTTGCCTTTGGAGTTGATGCCCAACAGCGTAGGGCGCCTATATCCCCATAGGACAGGGCTGGAATCACCCACCAATGTCTCCTGTCAACTGTGACCTCTGGGGAAGCTAAAGCCAAGATCAAGAGGAGAGGAAAAGTTAAGGCCTAGATGTAAACTCTGCTCTGTGGTCTAAAAGCTGCACATGAATATTCTCAAGAGTTGCACAATTTCCTAGAATCTGATCTACTATAGCAAAATACTGACAGACTAGGGACAGGGAGAGCGTATATTTACATAGTTGTAAAGCAGACACTGAAATACTGTAATATATGACTACAGCATGTTGAAACTGAGTTTGCTTAAGGGTGCTCATACTGTATGTATGAAAGCTGTAGTTCAAGGGCAAGCCATATCTGTCTCAGGCACTTGCGTGGTTCATTCTACCAAACAGCATACAAACAATCTGACATGCTCAGGTCAACATCTACGCTCTGGTGTTGATGGCGTGTCTAATACGCTTTTTGATATTATTGTCCTACATTTCTTCTCTTTCTACCATTTCCGTTTCTACTATTGTTTTTGCTATATAATCACTAACTGTCTTAAACTCTCTAACATGTGCATGCCTACACACACATACACAGCAGGTGGTGGAAGTAATAGAAGCATCAACCTTGCAATAATGACAGTTTTTGTGTAAATTCTGACAGATGCTTGACAGTAAACTCATAAAGGCAAAGTAATTGCCAATTACTGCTTTCATTGTGATACTGAATGTTCATTTCTAACATTACAATGACAGTGGAAAACATTGCCGTCACATGTCCCAGACATTACCAGAATCATGTCTGGCTTTGTTTAAAGTCGTTATTTTTAAACAGCTTGACTATTTTGCTAATTTATGATCACATTTGGCAGAAACGCTAATGCTTTCTGTTACAAAAGAGGATGTTTTTGCCTTTCCAACACCATGTGTATTTGTTGTTATTTGAGACATAAGGGACCAACATGAGTAATGAGATTCTAATACAATGAGTATGCATTTAAGAAAAAAAGAAAAAAACTAAAGTCATGATGAAACTATTGTGTCATGTCAAAGCTATCTAGGCCTAGCATGCAATGTAAAATGCTTCATATAACCTGGTATTTGTTGCTTTTTTCTGTGTAATGGTGTTGTTTCTGATACTGGTGGACAATCGCATTAGCATGAAATCGATATTGGGTAAAACAACAAAAGTCTCTATAAGCCCCATGTTGTATTGTCGTCATCATCACCTTCATCATCATCATCATCTGTGAGATAAAACATCACGCTTCCACACAGTCAAAGTGTGCATTAAAAGTGTGCATCCTGGTCATAGCTCATTTACAAATTCCTGGCAAACTATAGAGCATCCCTCCCTCTGAGCTGCTGACAGGGCTGTCAGCCAAAAGCTCAGTCGCACGGGACCGCAGTAGAGGAGGCTGTACCTGCATCTGCTTTTGTCTACTTAATTGACAGCCAGCACTGGAGGACGTCAATAGACATGAGCTGTGCCGCCTCATGTGTACAAGTATAAGTTGCTATCAGCTTTCACACGCAACTCTACGTCAATCACACATTTGTGGTTTGGTCGTTTTGAGACCCACTTACAGCTTGCTATAGAGTTGCTTATGTATTAAAAAAGTCAAGCGATTTAACTGGCCAAACTTAGGGTCTTATCAGAAGAAAAAGAATTCTAGAGACACCCCTAAAAATCACTTACTTTGGATAGTATCTATTAGCATCACTGAAAATGCATAAAACTTCATATGGTAGTTTATGGGAGAGGTGGTCAAACTACAGACACAAACACTCAACTAAGCATTTGCAGGCAAACAAACAACGCCAGCATACAAAACACAGAGTCTACCAGCTTTGCAACCTACATTGGTAGAATTGATTCCTCGATGTGGATCGAACTCACTAACAAGGAGGTGATTCGGACAGATGACAGATGTTGCCCAACTTCAGTTTGCAAACTGTGTCATAACATTAGCCAGCAGCACTAGCATTACCCGCTCCAGAGAAACACAGCCAGTCGCACCACCCTGTCTTTAAGCAGCAATTATTAACCTATTAGTAAGACTGAGAAAATACAGTTTAGATTAATCCAGTCTTGGGATTTGAGTGCTGCTAGTGTAAGGGCACATTCACTGTCTAATGAAGTTGTCTCGAATAATGGATCTTAAATTTAATGTCAGGATTTGAGCCAACATTTCATATGATCTAAGCAAAGACAAACCCCAGTGACAACACAATGTTATTTCTGAGCTTGTTTAATATTGTCCTTGACAGTTTAAAGATGCTTGTGACATAATGACTTCTCAATGTTCAACAACTAAGAACAAAAGAAACACTTTAGCATTCACCACAGTAGCTGCATGATACATCCCCCATTAATTACTAAGAGTCAGTAGTGATTAAGTACCCTTGAAGTAACTGTATGACTGAAAACATACCAAACTAGCATGAACGGACACTGACAAGTTTTCACACCTGCATGAGAGCCAGACTAGAGCTCCACCAATCTGACTTTATCAGTTACCTGGTATCTGGGGTTTGTATATTGGCCAATTCCAGGTACTGATCCAATTGTTGAATTAATAAACTATATACATGAATCTGTGAACAACAAACAAACAATGAAGGCATAAACCTCGACTTAAACATTGCTTTCCTGACTTTCTTTGTACACATGTACAAACTAATGTAATCCAACACAACAGCTCTGCCATGAATTCTACTTTTACATGGTTTTTAATTTCTCAGTTTTTAAGTTATGATTCAAAAGGTTATAATTCTACTACATGTTTATTATTGAGGTTGAGTTGATGAGGTCTTACTGAGCTGCATTATATTAAAAGGTGGTTCTACTGTTTTCATCTCCCTATTTACATCAATGAGTCCAAAACATTAGAAACATCTCTTAACATTATATACTCCAGTTCAATAGTAGACATACAGTGGAGTTATCACCTGTCTGACACTTTAAACACTGAGAAATTATAACCTTGATAAGGTAGAATTCATGGCAGAGCTGATGTATTGGACTGCATTAGATTGTACAGGTGTACCTAATAAAGTGGCCAGTGAGTGTATATAATATATTATTATACAAAATTATATTAATACTTAAAGCAATCATTAAGGGCACTGCCCATTGTGTACTCACCACATTTATATTTCTATATTGTGAAAAGTGTACATGGTGGAAGTGAGACTTCAGTTTTAGCCCACAGGATGGCTGTATAATTTTCATTTACATTGATTTGCACAAATCCAAACACAACATACTGTAATTGTAATCATGTTCACAAAACTACTGAATATACTAAAATGAAAAATGTGAACCTACACATTACCAGTCCTTACCATTACTCACACTTGTAGCACAAATCACAAAGTCCAAGCAACCATTTCACTCGGGTCACAACAAAATATTGTTTAATCAACCAACCACACCTCGTCACTAAAAAAGGTTTTTGTCGCTTTCTATCTCAGAGTTGCTTTTAGAAGTTTCCTAAATTACTCCTTGGTAGGACTTGTTAGGCTAAGTCAGGTGCTCGCTGAGGATATTTTAAGAATGTTTGTGAATACGGCCCAAGGTTTCTGTGGGAATCTGAGAGCACTGACACTGCAAATGAAATGGTAATTCACATACAATAACTGAGAAAGAATGAAAAAAATAAATATATAAACTACAGACATAAATGGTCTGTCAAAAAAAAAAATCCTGCTTACATTCGCTAGTCTCATTTTCTTTCTGGCAGTCACAAGGATTTAAGCCACAACAGGACCAGCTCGTCCTGACCTGACAAACTGCATTCCCAACGACCTTTTCCCTCACTGTTCAAAAAGGTCTGCGTTCTCTTCTCTCCGACAACTGTGACTAATATGAGCCGTCGTGTGGTTAGGCTGTCCTCCCTGAACAACCCTCGAACCAAAAACAGCTCCTAGAAATGTTTACATTCTTCACCCATGTTTCCCTTACTTTTATCTTCACTTAGGACATACATGGAAGTCAGCACAGCAACAAAGGAAGAAGCAGGACATGAGCAGACACAGGTTTGCAGCTTGTGGCGAATTATGACTAATGATGATACAGATATTATTACAAATACAAAGGTCAGCAAAAACTATTTTGAAGCTGTCCTCATTCTAACATAAAACTGTGTCAGTTTTGAAACTTATTAACAGCAACTAACTTTTTACTTGACACAGAATGTCACACTTACTATGTCAGGCATAGTTTGCCCTCAATTACACTTAGTTTATCCACTGTAAAGCAACATAACAAGATCTGTAGCTCATTTGTGAGAAACTCTTTGTGCCTTTCTTCATTCTGTACATTACTCACTGAGTCAGCTGATGCTAAGTAAGACACAGTCTCTAGTTCCCATAAGGAATGTTACAAAATGGTGGATCCTCAGGAGCTGCTGGAGCACTGTAACAGGAAATGAACTCTGACATAAGAGCTATGGACCTTGGGGCCCCTACTGCATCCTGGGAAATTATGACACTGAGTGGCAGTGAAATGAGAAATAACCCAGGTCAACGCTGGGCAAAATCTATTTAAAAGCATCTAAAATTGTATTTTCAGACATGCATTTTCTAATTGACTCTAGATTCAAGGTGATTTATCACTAAGAATATTTAGGACAACAAATGTGCCGTTTGCCCAACAACATTAACAATCAGAGTAACAAGGTCAAAACCAGGCCAACACAAAGAGTAGCAGAGTGGCAAAAATAGTGATCTGTCTTCCTTTCCTGCAGATGGCCAACCAGTACCACAATAGAGACAGCCAACAACAGACAGAAAAAGGAGACAGAGAGAGAAAGCAGAAATAAAAATGCCAGCGTTGCCATGCTAAGATATCATAAGACAATACCACTTGGCTCAGGCTGCTTTGGGTGTGTCTCTTCTAATGGTAAAATCCATCTCCGGCGCCACTGTTAGTTGCCGCTCTCTGTTTTATGGCCATTTTCCCAGCTGTGAGACAATAGTATGGACATTGTTAGCAAAGCGGTGGCTGAATGACAGGCGGTGGCGCTGTGATCGATAAAAGCAGACCCAGCCATCTGCAGGTTGAGCTGTGCTTACTCATCAGCCTTGGGCTTGCATGAGCCCTCGCTTCATCCAGAAACTGGGGCTTGGCCAGATAAGGGATGTGGAGGTGTCAGGGGCTCGCTGCCTGTGATAACAAATGGCTATGAACAGCCGCCTTATCTTCTCACCTTAAAGAGGATATGATGTCCACTGTCACACAGCTGCCTAACGGCCAGAACCACTCTGGCAGTTATGTTATGAGGAGGTGAGGAGGGGTCAGCTAGTGTTGGTCACACTGTGTGTGTAGAGTAGTATTTATACTTTATCAGACCACTTTGGTGCCCTTATAGCTGGAAACAACTAACTGCTTCCAGTCATAAGTCAATTTCCAAACTTTCAAAGCAGCTGAGCTGCTTCAAACATGAATCCTAAACATTACAGACAGGTAATTATTTGCAAATGTTAAAATGCTTGAGGCAAACTGCAAGTTCAGAATACCTAATCTATAAAAAAATGTCCCTTGTCTGGTGTTTTGTTTGCCCCTGTATGCGTGGGAGACAGACTGTGTCAGCACATGTTCACTGGGGAGATGCCAAAGGGCACGGCAGTGGTAGCCAGATGCACCTGAAGTGGCATCTGAGACAAACATCTAGTGACAAGGTGGTGCCTTTCTTGTGTCCTTAATCACAGCTGACAATAACACTGCACTCCAACAACAGAAAAAATGAGACATGGAGAGAGAGGTGGGAACATAGGTAAAAGGAAGCAGAAATATTTGGTGAGAATAAATAAAAGCCAAGAATGACAAAAAGGAGCAAAAGCAAGAATTTAGTAGCAGTCGAAGAAAATTAAGCAAACTGTAAGGCCTCAGGTTGTCTGAGCTTGTAGGTCTTTTCCCTCACTTCTTTACTTCTGCCCTTCTTCTCTGATACTTATTAGTCAGTGATTAAACCTGACAACATTAATTAGAATAGATTTCAAGTAGAACACCTCTCTGCTTCTCATTTTCCAACACTCTGTACCTTTGTGTGAGTACTGCAGGTGCATGAAGACACTCAGTAAAGTTGTCAAAACACCGCAGCACGAAAGAGACATAATGACAGAGACAACACATGAAGTAAAACACAAGCTAAACATCATGCTTTAGCAGTGTCAGTGTTGACATCATGAGCATTCACATGCACATAACTACAGTTGTTATACTTTGTCGGCACAAATCTAAACCCAAAGAAATAGCGACAGCTTACATATATATGGCCGGAGACTATCTTTAAGTATCACCACAATTGCACTTCCTGCCTCTGTACAGTTTGTTGTCTGTATACTGCAAAGTAGTAAAATCATTCATACACTGTACTTAACTAGACACCTAATGTTATTGTGGTTAATATGTAAAAATGAATTGAAAAAGCAACTAGCTGTAGCTAGTCACACACTCTATTGCTTTCAATTACAATGTTGACAGAACAGTTTGAATGGAGGAGAGGAGCTACGGTGTTTCTTTTAAGCTGTAACATTTTGCACAACAGGAACAGCCAGTCCTTACAGATAACAACACCCCAACTTCAGAGTCTGTCAGACACACACAAGAGGCTGCTGATGGAGCCTTGTTGTTCCTTTCCCAATTTAATTAATCCAAATAATGATGCCCAAGGAAGCATAACCCCAGTGCTAAGCAAAATGACAAGGTGTCCCATGGCAGGTAATCAGAGACAAAGGTTGTATCATATAAAAAGCACTAAATCCAGCAATCAACCTATCTAACTATGGATGGGCAAGGACATGGAGTGCTTAGCACCATTATTGTTTGACTGCTGAGCTTCCTACTGAACCAACAAGTTGTATCAGAATGCACACAACCCCTCCTGTAGCTATGAAATGGAATAAGGTGTGCCACCCACATCACCTGTCACGATTGAGAAAAAACAAGCATGTACTGTTGATAAAGTTCTGAGAAAACACAATCATAAGAGAGAGCAGTTAAGAAGAAGTGCCTGATTTGCTCGGATTGTGGTGGTAACATAAAATAACATTAAAGATTACTAGACTTGCAAAAAGGTTTTTGACATGTGACCAGTGTCCAAGCAACTAAAGCAACTTAAAACAAAAACACGTCATCTCAGAGCAACAAGAGGACAAGGCCATTGACACAGTTTGTTTGTGTGTTTGGGCAGGCTGAGACACACTCCTGACACACACCTTTAACTAATTTCAATAAAGCAAAGTGAAACTCACTCTTTCCTACACTTATTAACCAACAGGCAAAAGTAAAATTGTTATGTTTCCTGTTGGATGTTAATCTAATTATAAGTGGAATAAAACAGGCTCCATTGTTGCCCTGTTCTGACTCCCTTCACCTTTGACATCCAGCGCTCCTCTTCTCCTACCTTCTATCCACCTCTCCTGGACTCCCATTTCCCCCCCCACTCAACCAGACATCATAGGTGGACTTCCTACAGGAAACCCAGGGGCGCCACAAGGGAGAATCTCCAGAGAGTCAAACAATGACACACAAGCACTTCTCCTTCTCACTCCAGCCCAATTTAGGCAATGAAGCCTGGAGGATTGCGAATAACGTGAGTAGGTCAACACGACAGGTTAAGACAAAAATGAAAACTAAGTGCTGGGTTAGTGTGGGAAATGTATGAGAGTGTGTGTATGTCTCCACAGACTGTAAACATGCTTAGAGTTATAATACTTTAATACTTGTGTAGGTGGATTTCAGGGCAGTCTCTTTGTATCGGTGGGTAAGAGGTTTCCAGTGTCTGCAGCCGTTCAGAATCCCAAAGATAATTAAACAGTGACTCACTTAAAAACACGATAAAGTACTGGAGTATGTACTCATGCATGACAAACCTGTCTTTTCAGGCTAGTGCCCTACATTATCCACAAAACTCGGAGAGGTTTAAGGTTAAGAACAATTTTGGCCTTATATGTAGGTGGTACAAACTTTGTGTGTGCAATTGCGGCAACCTATTGAACTCTGAGCAGTGGCCTAATTTCATTGGCAGTGGCTCAATCATAACATCTTATCTACAGACATGCTGACTCATGGAATTTAGTTGGGGCCAATAGCCAAGCAGCAGGGTTACTTATGGCTGTCATTGATTGGTTGATCCCTAAGCACAAAGCTGAAAGGGCACATACCAGCAACACAGCCTGAAGCCAAAACTGCCAGCAGTTGTGCTTGCATTTTACTTTACTCGATCTTTTACCCGGTAACTGACTGCCTACTTTGTTGTGTCACAAGTTCTCACTGTTCCTACTTTCTCTCAGTTCTCCTGTCATGTTCCCTCTCTACAGGCCCTTCCAAATTACCACAGCCCATTACCCTTGTGCCTCTGTTGTGTAACTGTATCTAGAAAAGCAAAGCTGGGTCGGTCATGTCCAGAGGTCACCATTCCTCTGTGGCTTACATCCTGGTTCTTTATCTCCATGGTCACTGTGCTTCCAAACACTGACACTGTATTTCACAAAGCAATACCAAGTTAAAACTATTTTAACAGAGGCCCGCAGCCACTATTCAAACCATTAATCATATCTAGAGCCCTCACTCTCCACTAACATTATGCATTAATTATACATTTGTATTGGAAAAGCAATATCATAATATGGTTTGATTGGAATATAGAGCAAATGCAATCTTTGTCACCAATTGATTTTTTATTGA
Organism: Helostoma temminkii; assembly: GCA_900302695.1. Lineage (NCBI taxonomy): Eukaryota > Metazoa > Chordata > Actinopteri > Anabantiformes > Helostomatidae > Helostoma > Helostoma temminkii. The sequence goes on from OMLM01000679.1 coordinate 32,309, forward strand.
GAACTACTTTCAAACTTCTTGGGCAAACCATTTGTTATAAAACGGCATACGCACAAGAACACAGGCGATACCTTCAATCATTTTGTTCCCTTACACATACATACACATACATCAGACATGCAGATCAGAGATCAGCTCCCTCATATGTAATTCAGTCACTGAGGATATAGACCTAAATTGGATGTAAAACAGAATAGGGGCATGCTACAGAGGCCTTTATATCAAGCTGTCCCCATCTGCAAATCTGTAATGAGCAAGGGAGCAGAAACAGCGAGGAGAGCAGACAACCTCAGTTCAACTGAGGCAGGCACACTTTCTAATGGAAATTCAGATACAATCATCCCAGAATGCACTTCTCTCCGCCTAATAATCGGCCACTAGAACAAGGCAGCCATTGAGAGAAGAGTGACTGTAATCTGGTTCACCAAACTCCAAAGCTGCCCGCTATAATTAGCTCCATTCTCCATCAAACACAGGCTTACACTGACTCACAAGCAAACCTCTCCTGTACTACAAGTGACAGAAGAGATTTAGTGAACGGCACATTTTCAGATGAGTGGGGAAATTTCCTATCTCTGGCATACAGTCACCCCGAGTTGACAGGTATGTTAGCTGTGAAGTCTGCAAATGTGGAGGTGAGAGGCCATCGTTTCATTCAGCAGCTCTGTGGTTTGTGGAAATAAAAGCCTGGCTTGACATGGAAATAATATGGTATGGGACAATTTTTTAAATTGCAACATTACCAACCAGAAACACATATTTCCTTATTAAAATAACCTGCTCACAGCTGGGCTTTCTGATTCACGGCATGTTTCAAGTGAAAGGGCTTAAGTAGTTTCCAATTACCTTTCGCATTTCATTACTGGCCCTGTGTTGAGAAGTCAAGTGAGAATTCGTGATAAGAGAAGTAGATATGTCTACCACTGTTTCTGTTATGAAGCATGCCAAACCGTGTGTTCTGCTGTGCTCATTATAGGAGACAGAATATCACCTCCAGGGTCATCAACAGTGGATGTATCTGCTTCTCTGGTCTACATCCTGATGAGCAAAGCCTGCCCTCTTTTAATACCAGGAACACATTCTAGCCAAGGAACTCAAAACACAATCCGCAGGCCAGAGGTAGGCAGACGGGCAGGGGTGGGTGGTTATGCTGGTAGCTGATAGCCTGCTGCCTGCCTGCTGCCTGGGCAAATGGCATGGCTATTAGGGGAAGAAGAGACTTCCTAGAGAGATGTGACTGCACTGCAAAGAGCCCGATCAAGAAGAGAACAGAAGTGCTGACAGCTGCTAACACATTTACCTGAGAGCAAAGAGACTGCCTTACCAAGGAAGTGTGTGTACGTCCTCCTTAGCGTGGTCCATCCAATAAAGATGATTAAGATCAAAGAGATAGAAACTCATCAAAAAGCACTCAACCAGAAACACACAGTGTTTTGAGTCGACTTATTTGCTTGAAAGGATGTGGAATCCACAATATAACAACATCAGTTATCAAGTGACAAAGTTCCTGTTCAAAAGTCCCCATTTGCTGGCAGTGACACAGTACAGACCAGAAGCACTACGCACCTCTGTGCTAAGGCCATATCACAAAGCTTCCCAGACAGTCACCCACTTATCTAACCCTCTGAAATATTTCACAGTCAATCTTAAATCAATATTCCAGATAAAGGCAAAAAGATCACTTTTGAAATGAAAATACTGAAGTCCACAGGAAGGACAGGGAGTGGCTGGTAGGCCAATGACCATTTTTACAGTAGCAGTGAGATTCATGTGTGACACACAGGTGAGTAATTCTGGCATAAAAAATGATTCACGGTTGGGTTAATTGTTATCATTAGATCACCCCAATCAGCTTATGTGTTATTTAATATATAATATAAAGGGGTGGACATTCATAATCAACACAGTCAAGTTAAATATCCCCATGTGAGCTCTTTAACTGGAGGCAAATGAGCTAGACATACTGTCTATCCTGTGCTGAAAGATTTGGTTGTGTGAATGGTACAGCTAATTGGAAAAGGGAACAAAGTTACCTCCTGGCAGGGTGTTCTGCATGTTAGCTAACTGTGTCAACATGGAGGCCCTGGACATGTGCAAAGTTGTTAAGATTAGAGGAAATGATTACTGCTGTAAAATAATTTTAAAAAATCTTCTTGTTGTAAGAGGTTGTAATATGAAACTAATCCGGTGAGGGCCAAGGTTTGTGGTAACTCAAACCCTAAACATGACACGACAAATAAACCCCCGTGTAGTTACAGTCAGGGTCCAAAATCAAAGCAAAACCTAATTTCTAATTCTCTAAATGTTAACCAGGATATGATCAGTGCTTTAATAAAGAAGCAAAGCATGCAGACACAGCATCAAGCAGTTACTTCACAGTCCCACGATCCAATACAAACATCCTTTTTCCCTCCTCAACCAAATAAAAGTCTCACTTCTCATTATATTCAAAGCATACCAGGGAGTTTCTCCTGACCTGACAAGACCAATGCATGCCAGGTGTTGTTGCACAAACAATTTTAATGTTTAGATAAGATCCATTTTATGCCTTCCCCCACCCACCCCCCTTTCTCCAAGGTAAACATCCCATTAAACAAGCAAACGCTACACCCCAGAGGAGATTTTTCTATCCACCAATACATGCACTATCACTAGAATAATCATTACTATTAAAGACTTTAAACCACACCAGCCCCCAGGGGAGCGTTGACTCCCAGTTTCTTGTTATTCGCAGCATTTCGTATTAAACCAAGCTGCAATTTTGGGAGAAGCAAACGCCTTAAAGCATTATTTCAACATTTAATTTCTTAAATACGCCATTCACGTGGATTATTTTGTATAAAGATAAGAGTATGTTGTACCTACCATAGCATTCCTCCCTCGTCCACTCCTTTCTTTCTCCCTCTGCGACTCACAGCCGGTGAAAGACTTTTAAAAAACACACTAAAACACTCCCTACAAGCTCTCGCATCGATTATTTTTCCGCTTTTTTTTTTTTTTTTTTAGCAAACGCGCAGTCTGTCCATTGCTTCCCACGTTAAGTGCTCATTTCCACCAGTCTGAAGTTTTCACATGCACATTTCTCTTTCTTTCTCCGTGTCTGAGCAGAGACGGGGGGGAAAAACAAGTTAAATTTTCGTCAGGAAAAGAAAAAATGCTGCTCAAACTCCAGTCTCTTCAGCACGGCTAGAAAAGAGAAGAAGGGGGAGGCGTTGGAGATAGCTGTTTCGGTGTGTTTTTCCTTCTTGGTTCACCACCACGTTGTTTTGACCAATTATTATTTCCTTTGTTGTGTCAAAAATAAAAGAGTCCGTATGGAAACGCTTTCGAAAGCTCTGCCTTCATTTACCAAAGCGCTGTTTTTAGCCAACAACACCTCGACCGAGACCGTATTATGTTGCTTTCTAATGTTAAGCCCCTTACAGGCTAAATGTGTGACGGTGTGTATAAGTCTATTTTTTTTTTCAGCTTCCCAATAATGGCGGACCTTCTCCCGAATCCAGCATCTCCCTCCTGCTCACAGAGAGAGAGGCAGAGAAGAGTCTCGCCCAGCGGTTCATGGACACAATTACAACACACGCACACGGACTGTGACACCACTGTTCCTCACTACACAGTAAAGAAGTCACATATTACATAGGCTGTAGTTTGTTACAGCAAATACGCATTATATTTTAAAGCCAAAAGGCGAATAAGAATGGAAACTCTGCATCCTGTAGGTTATGAATTCCTTCTTTGGTTTTTGGTAGATACTTAGATACTTATATTTATACAGCCATAGACTTGTGTAACAATTTATCAGTGTGTTATGTATTATCTGTCCACAAATAAAATAACTAAAATAAAATAATCAGTGATGGATAATAATTAAAGAAAATAATTAAAGAAAAAAGAAATTAGGAAATGGGCCAAATTTACATCACTGTGTGTTGTAAACCCTACTACAACTGTACTTTATACACAGTATTATTCTACTACTACTGAATTATTATTTGTTTTGTGAAACTTTATTATTTTTCAAAAATACACAAAGTCAATGTAAATGTTGCAGTAAATGCCTCAAAAATACTCCTGTACAAGCAGAAGTATTACTTTCATTTCTTTATTCAAGCTGAAGTAGATATTTTACTAAATATACAAATACATACACGTACAAGTGGGACATCTTAGGACATCAATCTGACCAAGTTACAGTCAAAATCAAAGTATTGGTTAGCATTTGTCAGTCTATAGAATATGATGCATTGTTATTTTTTTAAATTTCATTTATTAAATTATCCTTTCTTTGGCAGAATACTTAAAAATAAATTAATTAATCCTAAACATCAGTTTGTAACTCAATTGCCCATGTGTGCAAAAAGTAAATATAGCAGCTTTCATGCCTACCATTTATTGTTATCTCCTTCTCCTCCTCCTCAGTGATTGTGGCCGCATATTGTGTGTCGTTTCTGGCATTAATGTCATTTCTCACTTAAGTTGTATCTAATTATTAAGTTAGATAACAACACTTAGCTAAACATAGTTAAAACTATTTTAGATAAACTTAAGCTGTGGGGGATTAAAAACCAGCTGCTTTATTTACTTTTTGCACACTGGTGCTGTATATTAGCCACTTTAACCACCTTTGTGCAAATTATGACTGACTTTTAAAAATTAAACTATCTAGTACATAAATTTAGGCTAAAGATAAAATGCAGATTTCAGAATAATGAATAATGAATTATAAGTAATATATTTAGGACACCCAGTTTAGAGGGGGTTGTGTAGTTCTGCTTTAATATGACGAGGACATGTCAGCCTTTATAATGATACAGATTTGTTTCATGGTAAAGTCTGAGATGGGATCCAGTCAAACTTGGTTAGTTATAGTTATTGGATGATGTTTGCTTTAAGGTAATAAACTGCAGATCTCTGGGTACTTGTTTTTTTTACATGATACTACAACACTATTTCCAAGCTACAAAAAATGTGTTCATGTCATCATGACTAATTTATTGACTATTTATCCTTTTGGCCCCATGTCTTACACACCACTTCCTATCGCAACAGAATTTCCCTATTCAAAATCAAACATTAGTAATCACTTACCAGGGTTTAATGCTCTGTGGCTACATCACGTGTAATAGATTTGTTACGTGTTCACACAAGGACTTTTACCTCAAACCGTATCGAGCAGCAAAGGGAAAATATTTCCTACCTATACTGAGAAAATCAATCATCTCAAAGGTTAGTGTTAATTATACATGTTGTTCACTGAGTCATCCACTTGGTGAAAGAGTTACATGGCAGCCGTCTGCCTTTTAATGATTTCTGCCACAAATGATAAAACATTAAAGCTCCTAAGGTACATTTCAGACTTTCTTTTTCAGAAAGACAATGCAATTACTTCAACATAGTTGGAGAAATGTCTGCAAGACAAACAGCTCAAACAGATGTTTAGTGTCTTGCACTGGGACTTTATCCTGGAATTCTCCACTCTCAAGTCATTCCTTAAATTTCCAATCTGTTACTCTGTGTGATATACAAAACGCATACCTCATAGGATTGTAAAATCCGATTTATTGATTTTGAAATGGAATTTGACACTTTACAGCATACTTAACACTGAAACACCACACCCTGGAAATTATACAATGTCACAAGTACAGTCAACCTTCTACAATAGTAAACAATATTCATATTCAACATCAATGGGTGTAAAGTATTAAAACCACAAAAAATAAAATAAGGATTTGTATGTATAAAATTATAAAGTATACAGTGTACTATGTAGGTTTTGACAGTGTGAAATGTCACCTGCCATTAAATACACAGTCGGGCAGAGTTCAAGGTGCACTGCCCGACTGTGTATTTAAGTCCACAAGCTTCTGGCCAATCACATTAGCCACTGTGTTCTTAGCAATATTTGCATGACCCCAATCACACGGAGCAAGATTAAGAGGGGTCAAAGTTTCTGTTGAATAGTCAGCCTCTGTTTTACGTCCCTTTCTCCTACCACTGTTTAGTCAACATGAGCCAGGCTATTATAATCCCTTTGTTCATATTTCTGCTATTTACTTCTCATATACCCTGCATTAACATAAACATGACAGCACACATCTGCAAACACTATGTTGAAGGAAAAACTCTGCATTATTGTTTACTCACTAGTTGGTTTTCTCTTTCATTTGATTTTTTTTCCCTGTCCCACCTCAACCCTCTCCGTATTTTGAGCCGAAATATTCTGGGGTCCCAAGGGCGAGCGCATTCCTCCACTCACGGTTGTGCAATCCCTGACAATCACAGCTCCCCCATCCCCCCTCTGCCTCCCTAAACACCCAGAATGCACAGAGAAGCGAGCTGTCCAAGCTGTCTGGGCAATGTTCTGTGGTGACTTGGCTGCCCCAACCAGACCAGTAAACAAGCCCTGAGTCCTGACTCTGCAGAAAACAGCCACAAATAATGTGACCTCAAGAGGTCGGAAATAGTATACAGTATTACCATTCATACATTCTGTACTGTGTGTGTGGCAAACATGTAACATGTAACAGGCCTACATGTAACTGCACACACACACACCAAAACGCAGATCAATTTAGTTTATCAGACTAGTATTTTCAACCTCCATTTCAGTTATGTTCTTATGTGTAACAAATGGTAAACAGACAGTCTGTGATCATGTTTGTGTTCATGTTAAACTTAACCTCTCTTATTAAAATGTAGGTGAGCTAGAAAGCTAATGCAAGGCAGCCATTGTGGAGTTTGTTGTAGCCAAAGTAGCTGCCCCACCTCATTGCTGAGTCTGTCCCTCTTAAATGAAAGAAATTCAAAACATGATTGATAAGCAAACATACACAGGGAGAAAAATAATAAGTACTACGACATTAGGACTAAATATAATTCATTAACTTACACATCACAGACATAGACTGCAAGAGCACTGTTAACAATAGTTTTAAGTTGGCCCTAGATACCCTGCATCAAAAAATATTGTCTGTGAGAATTATGTGTAGCCCTACATTACACGAACTGAATACCCAGGCCTTCTGACTGGCCACAGAACATTAATTCTGTTAAGTGGTTAAACGTTTCTACTATAAAATGAGTTCCATTCAATAAGAACACAGCATTAGTGGCACTTTTACTTCTCATGTGATCCAATGCACGACTTTTCACCGCTGGGTACATTGGTTCTTGTAGTGCCGTATTCCTTGGCACACATGCGAAATTTGGTGCGAAAACTACATTCCCCATCATGCAATGCAACTCAGCGTAGTTTTGCTCTTCCTGTTAGCTCGGTGGAGATAGCGGACGAGCGGTAGAAAACATTACTGATGTGTTGATGTAAAGTCGTAACATAATTGTTCAGGAACGCGTTATTCTGGAGTTTCTAAGGCCCGTACAAAGGAGACGAAAATGGTAAATATGTCACAGATGAGGTCTTTTCTGTTTTCTTTTTTAGAAGTAGCATGTTGCCGCTAGCTGGCTAGCAGTTAAGGGTTCGCTAGAAAAGCTCTTTCTGTCAGAAGAAGACGTTGGCTAAGGCTAATTGGTTAGCTAACTTACCATAGCAGGATAGGTTCATACATGCGAAGTACAAGTCTAGTATTAGACAACAACTATTAATTACCCTTAAATAGCCCGCATGACGATAACTTTGGTTTTGTCAAGGGTGCTGCTCAACCTTATTCTTAAAATGAATGGGTGCGGTACAGCTAACGCTAGCTAGCTAAAGCTAACATTGCCAGTATGTAGTTAGGTCTTGGAGATTTATTGTTAAATAACTGTACTCTTAAATGGGTCTCTTGGGATATAGTTAAATGAATGGATTTACCACAAATTAAGATCTTGCAGCGTTAACCAAATTATAATTGGGCGCACGTTAATACCCAAGCAAATTAGCCAACAAAATAACATAAAGTAACTTAAAAATATCTCATTACAAATAAAGGTGTCGTAGTCGAAATAATTGCCAGCGAATCTTCTGTTAGTCAACTAATGATTTCAGCTGTACAGGTATGGAAAAAAAGTAAAAAAAAAAGTCCTCTGTAATGTATTGGAGTAAAAGAATAAAGTAGGATGCAGTGAAAGTGAAGTACCACAATTAAAATGCATTATTTGAGCTAAGGTTACTCAGTGAAATACAACTTGCCAGGTATTTCTGTAGACTACTTCTGTTGTAATCTCACTTTTTGTGTGTGTTTTTTGTTTCTGTGACACAGATCCGCTTCATCCTCATTCAGAACCGAGCAGGGAAAACAAGACTGGCCAAATGGTACATGCAGTTTGATGATGATGAGAAGCAGAAGTTGATTGAGGAAGTCCACGCTGTGGTAACTGTCAGGGATGCCAAACACACCAACTTTGTGGAGGTATGGGCTTAGTCAGTGATTACATGGTTCTTATTTTCCTGGGTGGTTCAGGGACATGCCCCAGTGTGTAACTTTTCAGTAACAATTCACTGTTGAGCCAGCTGATTTTTTTTTTCTAAATCCTATCAAGAACCACAATAAAATGACTGAAACCACACTGCTGTTAAAAATCCCTGTCGTGGTTACTTCACAGTAAAATAATTAAGTGACTCATGCGTATCCTGCATTACAAGCATTTTCCACTAGCTACTTAAGCAAATCATAAGCAGTTTTTCAATTTTCTGAAACAGTTGGGGAAAAGAACCACTACCACCATTGGGTGGTATCCACAGGGAAACTAACTTCTTGTCTGCTGATCAGTTTTATTATTATTATAGGTCTACTGTTTGTGATATAACTAAAAGCCAGGAAGCTTAATCCCAAGTAAAGCTCCTGTTGTTGTCATAATATGAGAGACAAAGCTGTTGAGTTTTTTTTTCTGTGTTGTTCTCACAGTTCAGAAACTTCAAGATCATTTACAGGCGTTATGCTGGTCTGTACTTCTGTATTTGTGTGGACGTGACTGATAACAATTTGGCATACCTCGAGGGAATCCACAATTTTGTAGAGGTAACTGACATACACACACAAAACACATGATATTATAGACTTAGCAAGTCAACTATGATGATTTAGTTTTCATGGTCTAATTGTTTTCAGGAATGTCTGTTAATGATTTCCTTCAAATATTTCCCATCTCTTGCTGTCTTGCGGCTTAATGTCAAACCTACAGTTCTTGTGAGAAGTCTAGACTGCCATTAGATGACATCAGGTGGAAGAACCTGTTTATTATTCAGTACTGATGTTTATTGTCACAACGGCTTCCATTAATATACGTGTAATGCACTTTTTTTTTTCATGGTGCGCATGGGAAAGACTTTATGCTGCCATAACTTACAGGTGTCAGAACACACGGTGCATCACCTTCCTTCACACTGGTCTGTGTAACTTTAGACAAGTCACTGCTCATCAGTATAGATTATCATACTTTCATTATTTAGCATGACAGTCCTTTTCAGTACAAATATCAGAACACACTTAATACATTTCCATAGAGTCAAATTTAACATTAGGAATTAAGCTTTCAGCTGTGAAATAACACATTGGTCACTGGTTACATACTGACAGCAAAATGACTGTATATACAACAAACAACATCTTGCTTAGGTTGACTTACAGAGCCAGTGGTGATAATACATTAATTTCAGATACGGGAGCCAATATCCTTATAATGTGTAAGCATGCTGTTTAGGTGAAGCTTTGCGTTTTCTTAACAGTGTTTGTGCACATTACATAGTACATTACTACTATGTTCTACTGTACTAAACAAACAAACTAAACACATTTCAGTTTTTTTCTGGCTGCTCATCATTTCACATGCTGCTTCAGAGCAGATCTATCGATACTTCAACCTGATCCTGGGAGTTTTTTCTAGTCTTTCTAATTTACCAGTAGTTTAAGTTGCTTACATTTTTTTACGTTTATTGAAACGCTGTTAATCATTGTTTGGCAATAATCAAGGCTTGTATTTAATTGTGTTAGCATAATAATTGCACTTTGATGATTATTGACAAACGGTAGAGCAAATGGAGCTCAGTGAAGTGAATCAGTCTGGATACTACTAATACAATAGGTTTTTGAATTAATTTTCTTGGATTAAACATTTATTTCAATCAAATAAACAAGAGTCAGATAATTGGTGACTTTAATTTGTTGAACAGAGTTGGGAACTAAATACCTTTTGGGGAAAAATGCTTCATTCAGGAGCTGTGTGACCTGGAAGTCAGGATTATATGAGCCGATATTGATCATTGCTCTTGTCTTTAATGCCACTCCACTATATTTTAGTTTTACACCATAGTACATATGTGCACAATGTACAGAACTGTTTTCTTTAAAAATAAATTTAATTAGTATTGTTAATCAGTAACTTAATCAGCAGCACTAGCCATTATAAACCTTGGTTATTATTTAGAGGCAGCTTAAGTACATCCTGTTCTGTCACTTATTTTAATTGCTGTTTAACAACCTTCTCTTTTCTGCATCATATTCAGTTGAACTATAAACTAAACATTACCAACTTCAATTTTGAGCTCAAGCTACAATCTGCTGTTAGTTTTTGACCAAGACAAACACTAGACCTGTTTGGAGTGAAGGTCATTTGATGTAATGTTTGACTACGTGTGTGCATTCTGAACTACTCAACACTGCCTTAAGTTGTACTTGTACTAAGCTGCTTCTTCCAAATTAAAGTCAATACAGCTAAAGTTTTTGTCTTAGATTATTATTTGTCTTTTTCAACCGCGTGCCTTACTCGTGAAGACAAACCAAGCGGGACCAATGGAACTCCACGGCCCTTGTTTAAACATTCACTTATGTAAATTCTTAACAAAGGGTCAGTAATTCCTCACTGTAAATAATGACACTATATCACTGCATAAAATAATTTCCCGTTGAAACAAGATGACACGAGAACCACCAGCGTTTAATTTGTTATCTTCTATTTTAGACGAATGTCCTTGTAGAAGAAATTGGCTTATTACATGGTTGTTAAGTGGCGTCTGTTGCTACTAGGGTCAGGTTATTTCTGTACTGCTGCATCACATTAAGACATCCAATTATATTTTCTTATTGCAGTGTGTGCTCAAAGTAGACCTATCTCCTGCTTGCTATCTGATTGAAATAAGCTTGATTTTTTTTTTCTGTTCTTGTCCTCCTCATAAGGTGCTGAATGAGTATTTTCACAATGTGTGTGAATTGGACCTTGTGTTCAACTTCTACAAGGTAAGAACATTTAGATATATATTTTTTTTGCCTAGTGAGATTTTTAAATTAGTTTAGAACCACCTTTATCAGAAGGTGTATGGGACCATGTTTCTTTCACTACAATACCATGGCAACTGTTATAATTTTCACAACTATATAGTGACAATCCTTGAACTTGTCGTAGTGGGGGAAGGGTGTATTTTTATTTTTTTTCAGGGAGAGATGCTAAGCAACAGGCACCTCTGAATTCCCCTTCACTCACTGCTGCTAGTGTTCTTGCTAATTAGCTAAGGCGACTGAACATCCACCCACATGCTTTAACTTTTAACTAGGCACCACCAACGCACTACGTCTTGTTACAACTAGACACTGACAAGAGAAATCAACACTTTTGGACACTTCATAACAACACAGCTGCTGCTTAAAGGCCAGCGCTGTTTCACAGCCCCTTTTCTCTTAGGTGTGTGTGGCAAAGAGGACTGACTCATCCTGTCATGTTTGTGGTCATAATACACCTGTGCTAATGTTAGTGACTTTAGTGTTTTTAGTCATCTGGTTGAAATTTCTCTATATTAAAGATATAGATATAGATGTAGATTTGAGTAATCATGACCACAAGCTGGATAAGGACTTGTGTCTAACACTTTTCCAGGATAAACTTAATGTCGCTGTTGTCAGTTCCAACAAGTGTGTTTTCTTTTCCCGTTCTGATCCACTGCCCTTCCAGGTGTACACAGTGGTGGATGAGATGTTCCTTGCAGGAGAAATCAGGGAGACGAGTCAAACCAAGGTCCTGAAGCAGCTCCTCATGCTCCAGTCGCTTGAGTAGTAACAGCCATCCTTCCTTTCTCTCCCTTTCTACCCACTAATCTGCTGCCCTGGCACCTAAAACCAACCTGCTCCTTGTTCTGGTCATTCTGAAGAGGACCCCCCTATGATTTCCAAATACTTACAGAACACCAGATGGGGGTGTTTAGAAATAAACAATATTGTTTACATATGTATAATATAGAAGAGTCAACTAACCAGTATGCCGTGGCAGTCTATATATTGCAATATTCTGTACTGCTAATGAAGTCACCCAGTGTAAAGGCAGGGCATTTCAACACATTGACATTTCATATAGTCTGAATTGTAATCAACTTTATATTGTTTCCCTTTCCCCAAAGCCAGTGGCTGGAGAACTGCGTTCCTTTATGTAGTAACCAGTGAGTCTTTGCATTTATCTCTGTGCAGTGTGGAAACACTGCTCCCCCTCCCCTCGTTAGCCCTAAACATTCATTTAATGGCACTACTATACCTAAGCAATTTGCACCATGTACAAAGAGACCACCTTAAATGATCCACGTGCATTGAGAACTTCCAGCAGCCTCTCAGGCATCTCCGTTAACCCATTCATGGAAAGATTTTGTAAGTGCTGTGTTATCACTCATGGCTACTGTGCATTTCATATTTGGATCACAGTACAAGCAAACTTACAACTAGAAAACCCTTATAGAGCAATTGACCCAGCACTGCTAGTTCATAATTCAGTGGAGTGCACTCAGGATGAGTACAAATCTGACGATGTGTTACAACAACCTGCGCTGCGTCAGACATGCTCAGAGCTGATGATGATAAATAGTGCAGGCTGTGTTAACTTGGATGGCTGCTGTAATCATATCAAACGTTGTGGATCATTTGATGCGTTACATTAATGGTGCTTGTCGGTCACACAACTCTTAAAACAAACGCACTCAGAATAAGACCTGGAAGTGCAAAATATATTTTACACGTAGCAGTACTGTGAAGTTTGCTTTGTATGGTGTACATACAGTGTATTTTGTGTGTGTTGAATGTTGTGAAATTCTGATTCATTCCAGAAAAAGTGGTTCTCTCACAGTATGTTTAAGACCCATAAATTACTTTAGCGCTGCATAAAATAAACTAGCTTTTAAATTCTTATAAGCCTCATGAGCTTTTACAAAAAGCCACTTTTATTCATTTTCTTTGCTGGATTTAAAACATGTTCAATTACTTGTCACACATTAATTGTTAAATTTAACCATATCCAGTCAAAAAGATAGTTTCAAATGTTACTGTTAAGGAACTTTTGTATTTTCTTTTTTTTTATTATTATTATTAGGTAATAGTGAAATCTGTAGTGCTTCCCAGCTCATCCACCTGTGTGTTTGTTGATGGAAGACGTTTGTTTGCCTCCAATTCAACTACCAACATCAACATCTCATTATATGTAAATAAAAAAATAAAGATGTGATATGTGAACACTTTGTCTCCGATCACTTTTTTGTGTGAAGAGAATTAATTTTGTTATGAGCTATACTGTTAACCTAAACATTTTGGTAATATTTTTTTAACATTCGTTGACTTATTCAGTATACATTGGCCTCTTAAAAAGCAAACTCAATGCACCTTATTACTCAATACAGTATTTAATCTTATATCTTTTTCTTTCCAATATTTTAGCACCATCTAGTGGTAAAACACCAGCTCTTCCACAGTAAATTACGCAATTTGGTTATGAGGTCATCCTGACAGCCCGTCTACAATCAATAAATCAGTCAATATATCCACTTCAGCTACATTAAACCACTCTAGCCATTCCTCCATCGACCCAGGAACATAAATCCAGACAATTGGACACAGAGGGCATTTACTCTTCATCATACGAGTCCTCTGATATCCTAACCTAACTGCCTTTGAGAGAAATGACTTGACTGAAGAATGGGAGATGAGACAAATGAATCATGTCTATGGATTCTATTGTTGAACTTCAGGGTCTGTTAAGTCTGCCTATAAACCTGAGGTGGAATATCTTCTGGCTCACAGCTGTACTTAAAGGGGAAGAGGGTGGACAAGTAAGATTTACCAGTATTCACAAAGTAAGAACTTTATCAGGACCCTACATCAGTTTAGAGACGACACAGATTTCAATATTAATATCCAGGAGACAGGTGAAAGATATTAACTGAAAAAACAAGCAGTTTACTGGGAATTGCATAATCATTACAATCAATGAGCAACACTCACCCTCAATAGACAAATCTTATTTACAGCATAGGTTACTTATAATGTACAGTGGTGTTTAGATTATATAACATTACTTACTAAGAAACAACTGAGGTTGAATGCATTCATCACATTATTGGATGGAGAGTCAGAGTCATATTTTCCATATGGCTATTCTGAGCGTTCATTATGAACTGTACAATAAATACACAGAGATGAATGCAATCTTACTCTGGTTGAACAGAATTCAACCAGTTGGATGGTTTTATAACCGAATGTAGACGACAACTTGTGAATCTGAGTTGTTGCTGATGTCCTGACAGCTCAGGAAGTCGACATCCTTTCATCACAACCTCCACGACTACAGTGAGCAACAAACAAATCAAACCTCAGACAGCAGCCACAACAGACTTGCCTTGCAACAGCAGGAACACAAAGATCATATTAACAATCTCAGTTGTTATTTAGTAAGAAATGATAAAATCTACAATTAAAATCTTTATTACAGTAAAGTAAAATAAAATGTACAATTCTCTAGTTACAGCATATAAACAAAACAAAAATGAAATTTCAAAAGTAAAAGTGCACTTGCAGAAGGAGACTATCACACAATGCCAATGTTTTCTGAAAATAACATTTTTTACCATCTGTCTCTTCGTATCCTATACCATGTCATGTTTGCACAACGCGTGTGCTGGCTCACTGCAGTTTAAACACATATGCTCGTCGGGAGGACATTTGCTAAGACTTGAAGACATGAGAAATAAGTTTATTTTGATCTCCTTTCAGCTGGGTCCAAATGACTAACCCTCAGTGGTTCAAACTGAAGCAGTGTCTTTGAATCAACAGCAGAGCGGGAATTTGAGGACCGCAACCTCATTCTCCTGCAGCGGTATCACCAACTTTGCAGTGTAACATGGAAAGAGGAAACCATGTTTCATTGGAAATTCCCTGTTTCCCCTCTGGGGTAATACAAGCACTGTTCTAAGGAGAAAACATCTGGGTTGGTTCTCAAACTCTTTGACTCAACCTTGCAGCAGAGCAGATGATACTTCTGCGCTTGACAAATAGTGAAAAACTACTCAAGGTAAAACTTGAGCACTGATAACTGCACACTTACAGTCTTGCATTACGGAACAATTTCAAGCCTCTGTGGAACAGGGTGGGTGGTATGAAAGTTTCCCAAACACTGCAGTCAGGCAAAACCAACTGTGGTTTCCTGTGACGTCCCTTCTACAGTATGTGCACATAGACCAACATAAATCAAAGGGAGGTCATGTAAAAAAAAAAGAAGAAAAAAAAGCCCAGCAGGAGGAGTCAAAATCATTTTTAGTTTTGTATAGATTGATAACTTAACCTTAATCTTTCACTGTGATAGAATCAGATTTACACAGGGGCTTAACCATTGTGTAAATCCGATTGTACGAGTCTGCAAACTTTGGAGCCCTGGAGTAATGTACAAAACAAAATTTCTCTTTTTGTGCTTTCAATCTCACCCATAGGGTTGTATATATGGATGCAAACTGGATTGATGGGAAAATTCCCCTTAAAGGTTTTTAGGATTGTTGACTGGGGATAATATACTGCAGATCCACAGTATATTATTAAGGTCAATATTCTATACCAGATAACAACTGCAGAAACCTTTATAAAGACTCAACTCCGACTGCTTTAACTTTCCATACACAAATTATAATCCAAAATATGTGCAAGTTGACTTCATGTTACTTATAAGAGGTCACATTTAGGCTGTTTATCACTGAATCACTATCAATGACAGGATGAATCTATAAAAAATACACTTAACTCAAACAATGAATGATAAAAAGCTAAATATCAGCAGGTGTCTTCATGAATGTTACAACCTAAAAGCGCTAATGGTAATTATATCTGGATAGGCTGAACAATGAATATGAGCAAAATAGTTTACCGATAATAATTTACAAACAATGATGTGCAAACACAGAAAGCATGTAGGTGTTAACTAAAACCAGAATGAAAAAGCACAGAGATAAAACAACAGTAGGGCAGCCCATACACACAACCCTGGACTTGTCCTTGTCTTCCTTATGATCCCAGTATGTTCTCACTGAGGGGTTTCCCCATCCAGACACAGGGGCAAAGCTGACCCCCTCAGGTAAGAAGTGGAAGATCTTACCAGAGGTTAGGAGTCAGGGGTTGCAGTGATCTCCATTACCACTCTTCCAGGTGATCCAAGGTGTGTAAGACGGCAGACAGAAGAATCCCACACACCAAAAAACACCTGGAGCTGGGAAGGAAACAAGAAGGTAAGGTGACCACTGACATGTTCTTATCATTACTAATCAAATAAGATAAAAAACCTCAGTCTAATTTTATTATATATAATTTTATTTAATTTCTATATTCTACATTGATGACACTGACCTGTAGGGGACGTCCTGGCTGTTTGGGCCTGTGGGCTGAGGTGAGGTGGGGCCCCGACCCCTAGCAATTACACTGTTGCTTATTCTGTGTGGTGGTGCCTCTCGGCTGTCGCAGCTGCCTTAATGAAGCATCTCCATACTGGATGCCTGAACCCATCCTCTCCGGGTCCAACTCACCTTTGAAATAAACGATGCCGACAAGTGTCAGCAATGTAGACTAACACATGACACTAAACACAGATGCTTGATACAAAAAAAGTATAAGCATAACGTCTGCAAACTGTGGCACACCTCTTGAACAAACAAAGTAAGTGTACCTGAATCTATCTTGTTGAGGATGGTGCGAGCACACTTAAGAAAACCTTCCTCGACATTCTCTCCTGTCAGAGCGCTGGTCTCTAGAAACATCAGCTCTGTATATGCAGAGAACAAAAGCAATTAAAAGTACAAACAAAATAAGAGTCAAACGCAGACTTAAAAAAGATTCAAATTCAGTTACCGTTCTCCTGAGCGAAGCGCGAGGCCTCCAGGAATGTCACCTCTCTGTCTGCATCCAGGTCTTTCTTGTTGCCACACAGGATAATAACAATGTTGGGGCTTGCCAGTGTCCGTGCATCTGTCAGCCAGTTGGTCAGGGCATTATATGTCTCGCGGCTGTAAGACAGAACGGGAAAAATGAACATATGGTGAGACACAATTGCTAGATTATACATATATTTTATATATATATTGTTGCATGCTACTACAGTGCTGTGCAAAGTATTTTATTTTTTTGCATGTTTGTCACACTTCAGATTCAGATCATCAAGCAAATATTAATATCACTCAAAGATAAGATAGTAAACACAAAATGCTGTTTTTAAATGATGATTTCGTTAATTAAGTGAATATGAATCATTTAGGTGTGACAAATATGCAAAAAAAAAAATCAGGAAGGGGGCAAATACCTTTTCATGGCACCGTATGTTAGCATTTACTGCTGAGGAAACTACTCATTATCTATTATTCAGGCAGCAATTAGTGAACGAGGGAGTGATTTTGGACACAGTCACGGTCGTACAACTTTCATGGAAACATCTTTGGGTTGAAGCCACCCGTAACTGTGGAGACAGGACCCTGGTTTCCATGGTAACATGAGGCCAGAGCAGAAGGGTGTGGGTCAGCAGAAAGATGTATAACAGCTGCTTTCTCAAACAGCCAAAGGTTGACGTAACTCCCCGTCCATACTCTGATGTGACCGTACAGCTCTGCTGCAATCTGGTTTACATACTGAACTCTTATCTTCCTGACAACATTTTCACCTGTGTAATGTGAAAAATGTCTCCATCTTCGACCCACTCTCTCATCTTATATCTTCGTGTTCTCATGCTCCTGTAGTTTTTTCCTTCAGGTGATCCTTTCTGTGATCGACTTTTGCTTTTCTGATAGCTGCTGCCTGCTAGATGATTTCTCTATACTACAGCACCGGCCATGCTGTGCTCCTTCCCCCTTCCCGACCTTATAAGTCCATTCATTGCCACGAACACAAACTGTATTACATTCCTTCTCTTCGCATTACTAGATTCCCTTGTCTTCATTTTGACAGCCTTTCTACAGCAACGAAAAGCTAATGAAATGCAGGTGTGTGAGTCGATAATGGTACATCTCACCCATGGGTACCAGTACACAGTCATTAAAATGAAATCATTTTGGGAGGTGGTATGGACACACTAGTACTTTACATCACACATACTAAAAACAACAAAGTAGTAAAAAAAAAGTGAAATACTTCTTACACGTAATTTTCATGGGCTGAAAATATTGTTGCTGTAAACATCTAATAGTGTGTGCCTCTATATACTACAATGAATCTGTTTTGGTAGCTTTTACTGATTATCATTCAATAATATAATACAAAACAATACAAAACAAAATCTGATGTTATATCTGACCTGCTCTGGCTTATAAGTGCGTATGTCTATATGCCACAACTTGGAAAACAAATAAATCTTCATTGTCATACAAAACCATAATTTGTGGGAAGGCAGACAGACAGGAAAAGCATTATCAGTTTTACCTAGTAATGTCATAGACAAGGAGCGCTCCAGCTGCTCCTCTGTAGTAGCTGCGTGTAACAGAGCTGTGGAGACATTACAGAAAATTTGGTTAAAATAATGTATTTATATCAGTATTTATCAATGTCAGCCAGTGAAATTTAGCTCAGGGAAGGTGAATGAGAAACTGCCCCATGCTTTTAATGATTATCAATCATCAGACAGGCACACTAGGTAACTGTTTGTAGCTGGATTTTACTCAAGGACAACTCAGTGCTCAGTAATTCATGTTAACCTTGTCCAAACCCATAGCATATTACCGGAATCGCTCTTGTCCAGCGGTGTCCCAGATCTGCAATTTGACTGTCTTTCCACCAACGTTGACCACTCGGGAACCAAACTCCACACCAATTGTGTGGTTGGAGTCCTGTTTAACTGCAACAGGTATGGACAGAAGAGAGCGAGAAAGGAGTGAACATGCTGGTGTGCTGTGCTTGTTCAAGGCTCTAGGCTCTTATCTTCAAACGGCTTATATTCACATTAGGAACTAGAGAGTCTGGATCATATGCACAATGTCAAACTGTCCTCCCTTTCTCTATCCACTAACAGCACCAGGCCTAACACAGCTTTAATCAAATGAATACAAGTGCATGTGTGAGTGTAGGTGCTTGAATTTTTACGCTTTTTTAGACCAGTACTACCAAGAATCAGTAATCACTAATTTATTTATTTATTTATTTTTTTTTACACACACTATCTGAAAAATAAACACATTTTTGTTTTGAGTCTCAGTGCTTAATGGTTTACTAGTTTACTTATAAACTTATAGTTTTGAGGTGTCATAATAGGTAAAATGTTGCTTTAGAACTGACTGAAACTCAGTCAGCACAGCGAGAGCGCTTATTTGATGTGTGTGGCATGAAACAGTTCATTAATCCAGGGGAACTAATTACATGGATGTGTCTATTTCTGTGTGTAATAATACAATTATGAACTCACTTGTCAACTCTCAGTCGCAACCCTGATGTGACTAATGGGCTTTACTGAAGGAAAACTTACACTTGTTCTCAATGAACTGGTGGAGGAGGCAGGATTTCCCCGTCCCAGCACTGCCAATCACCAGGAACTTAAACAGGAAGTCTGAAAGCACAAGAGTGGAGGTAGAGATCAATGCAACACCGACATCCTGGAAGAATATGAGCCTGCTGCTCTTTGCACTTCCATCCTCAGAGACAATCCTTAGACCTCCTCTTAATACCACTGAGCTACTGCTTTCACAGTGTTATATAGCCCTGAATTAGCCTTCTAATAACAAGCCTTGTGATTATTGTATGTAGTCAGTATAACATGTCACTCATGATTTTATTTTAATATGTTTGCTTGTAAAAATGACTGAAGAAACACCAGCACTCAATAAGACACAAATACAACAAAGACAAAGCTTAAGAGTTAATAAAAATGGCTAAGGGTGACTCATTTATCAAGGATTGTATGTCCACATTCAGCTGGTTATACAGATGTTTTTGATGTGGAGAGTGGGCCCTTGCTCTGGCGAGTACAACATGCTTCTGACTCGTAAAACAATTTGCAGTAAAGACGGCCTTTGAGAACTGTGACCAAAAATACAGAGATTTACCAGGGGACATTTACATTCACAGGCTATGCTGCAGTTCTGTTTATGAAACAATGTGATGATGGGGATTAAAAAAAAGTGTCTGAGAATACTAAGTGATTCTATGTTAGAGGTAGTAAAAGATTAACAGAAAATTAGGAGTGAAAGTGTGTTCCTGTGGCTGTGAGAGCAAACAGAAATTGCGAACTACACCTTTTCTCCTGAGCATCTGGTTCAGCTAGAATCTAAAGACAGTGTGCAGTTCTGGTTTGAGCTTAACACTTGCTCTGTAGGGAGAAGTGCTGGCCTGGCAAATGATTAGCGACTACTGTCGAGATTACCAGCCAGGTGAGCTTATGGTGAATGTCCAGCTCCACACAAGGTTAATAGAAACAGTAAAACAAAACAAAAGAGTTGTGGATGAGTCCCTGTGTGACATTTAAACTATGCTAATTGTAGCCACTTTCATCAGCTGACATGCACCACCTCCACCATGGAACACCTTTGTTTGCTGCAGCGGGTGTTTTCTCAAACAACACAAGCTAGAGGTCACATTGATGGAAACAGACTGGGAACAGCAAAACAAAGGTGCCTACAAGTATTTACAGTTTTTTTCAGTAACAACAGTCAGCTTTACATTTCAACCACACGTTGTCAATAGCAGTGACAGCAGAACTGACAGACTCAAAGACAAACAGCTCTGTTTTAAAAGCCTCAGCTTTTCAGTATCTTCCCCAGCATCACATATTCCCATGCGAGATCTGCACACAACAATCAAGCTGTCAATATGTCAAAGCAATGGGGAGAAAGGAGTACTGTGCTTCCCTCTCAACGGCAGCCTTTCGGGCTGCCATATTCTTTCATATTCTTTACACATAAATATTAAATAAACCCTGAGGAAACTGACAGAAGTGTTATCTGCATTTGCTTAATAGCACTTCACACACTCAAGCCAAGATCTAGCCAAGTTTTATGACTGGTGCTGTGTCCTCCCATCTACTGATAAGGTGTACAGGGCATTTGCACTAAAAGCAACAGGAGACATTTGCCTTAAAGCATATGCAACAGAGGGAGTGAAGGAAGAGATTAGATGTAATTTTACTTGTAAATATAACCAATATGTCATGTGTAACAAAGGACCAATCAATAACAATAACACCAAACAAATTTAAAATTGCTTTTACTGTGTACTATTACGTGGGATTTGGTTTTCCTGAATACTATTTTTTAAAGTAAGTTACACAGTATGATGTATATCTATTTTATTGTATAAACCGCATACTACAGGCCAAATGATTCTGGGAACTATTTAAACTAGGCATGTTCTTACTGTACTCATTAGGGCTGCAGCAAAAAATTCGGCTATTTTACTGGTCTTTAACATTGCATTTCCAGCTGTCCAAATTTACAATGTCAAATGCCTCATTTGTCCAGCCAGCTGTTGACAAACTAGAGTTACTCTGTTTATCTTCATAGCACAAATGAAAATCAGCAAATCATTGTATTAGAGAACCAGGAACCTGCAAGCAATATTTTTCTGTATTAGCTACACAGTTGTCTGTTGATTTCTGTCAGCTGACAAATAAAATACTTGAATAATCCTTACATCTCTAATTCATAGTACTTGCCAGTTTCACTCCTGGCTCTACAGGACTAGAGACAGAGCAGGAGACTGAGACAGAAATCAATAAAAGGCTATTACAGCTAACATTAGTGCTGGCACTTTTACACAAATACTGCCCAGTGGGATAAAGTTTCATACAGGGAATGAGAAAGGCAGAGTACAAGTGGAAACAGATGGAGTGAGCACGTGTGAGAGAGTGCAACAGGAGAAGATGATGGTGTGCCGTTTCAAAACAACCAGGTCTACGGTGTCAGGCCTACTAAGCTACTGATATTATCAGGCCACAGCCAGGCTAAATGAATTTCTGCAGAACAGTAAGACATTTCTGTCAGTGGTGCTGGAGGTAAAGCTTCATGTCAGTGCTTTAAGGCAGGTGCAGTAATGTCTTCTATCATAACTGGCATGTAATGTAGATCATTTTAATTGAATACAGAAGTGAAATTACTTGGGATGGGGATAGGACAAGTGACACAACCAATAGGTGCTGCTCTGCAGGTAACTGCGGGATGATCAGTCACTACTTCCTCATTTAGGCCTCGCAACTAATAGCTTCCTCTTGAATAAAAATACACAGCACCGAGGACTGAATGCAGAATTTTCACAGCTTGCAAGGTCACCCAATCTACAAGTTCACATTACCTCGACGTCTGCAAACACACCCTTCATGTATCAACACGCTTCTACAGCTCTGAGTCTAAAGTTCTGCTAACTCTTACCTACAGATGTCTGTTAAGTTGTTGTAAGCAATTTACTTCGCCATCGCAGGAAAGATAAGTTAATAAACACGAAGCACGTACATTACCCCAGTTCCTTTGAATGAAATGTCATGATCAAATGTTAGTTATCGCTGCTAAAACACGCAGACATGATAAAGTGGCAGGTTAGCCAGCAGATAATAAGTTAAACAGTAGCTAGCTAACTAGCAACGTTGCTAAGAGCCAGTCTACTCATCACACCAGTGTATGTAACGTTAACAGCTAACGTTAACTAGCAGGCGTGAAATTAGAGCCTGTCGCTCCGCACAAACATACCGTATGTCTCAGACATGTTGACCCTCGTTGTATGTTGGACTCAGTGGGGTCTTTTTACTGTTCTCTTGCTACTGTGACAGCTCTGTACTCGCTGGACTCGCACCTCTGGAGGGTGTTTATCTACGATGCTAGAGGTTTCCTTGATCCCTTCCTAGCTTCCTTTGCTCCGACCACAGCCAAACACCGCAGCTGCGTACTACGTCATTCGTCATCTCGTGTGGCGTTCAAGTGTTGTTGGTGATGTTGCAGTTTCTATTTGAGCAAACACACCAACTCAAAGTGGCTGAAAATAGGTTATAGTTTCTTTGGAAAAATCTAAATTAGATGAGTTTGGTGTGTAAACGTCTCACAGTTTTATTACACATCAGATACTATATTTAACCCGGTTTATGTCAAACAAACTGATTGGAATCATTTATAACTTAATTCATATTAGTATTCTTTAATTTGACTAAACGACTACAGGTTTATTTGAAAGTAAAGCATAATATACAAAAGGCCTATTGTTTCCACTGTTTTTTCCATTTTGTTTTTGTAAACTAGTTAAATCCGCTACAAATACTTATTTGTACATAGATGAAGTGAAGTCAAGGCGGCTTTAGATGTCAAACATCTCATCTCATCATCATCTCAAAGCAAAACAAAGTTTTTGTTCATTTAAGAACTTCTAGTCTTGACAAAGCGTTTTGACAGTTTTGTTACAGTCTTAAACACAGTTGATATGTCGTATTTGTGTGTATGAGCAATAGTATGCCACAAGGTGGCAGGCAAAGATAGAGATACACAGTTTTGAGGACTGAATTTTCTAGAGCCAAACAGCATCTTGCCTCTGGATAATTTGAATCTAAAAACGACACGTATTTTCAGATCAAAATTTGAAATAAAATGTTTTGGTATGTTTAACATCCTTTTTAACTCTTTCAAATATGATTATGTTTCACTGATGCACATGCTCTAAAACTACAATAGAAGCTGATTTATCATTCTGCTTGTAGCTCTAGATCTTGGTTTAAAAAAAACAAAAACATAATTGCATCATATAAAGCGAGTTATGCATAAATGCGGTGTCGCCTACTGGGAAAAGCATAACTTACCCCTGGAAATAATTGCACAAGGCAATGTCTTTTGAGGTTTAAGAGGAATGAGGAATGTCTGTTTTCATGTTCTTTGCTTATTCATTCATCACCTTTCCATACTGACACACACACACACACACACACACACACACACACACACACACACAGGGAGCCCAGGGTGTGGAGTGCACGGCTGCCTGAAGGCAGCAGGTGATAAATCACAGAGCCTTCCACTCTGTTGCTATCTCTCTGAGTTCCTCCCTGCCTTTGTTCTACTTTGGCAGATGCCCTCATCCTCTCTAGCCTTGTTAAAAGCCCTTTTCACTAAGATTAAAGACAGAAGGAAACACGAGGCTCAGCGTCGTGTGGGGGCACGGATGTTGTCCTAAGGTGGGTTGTGAGGCCTCAAAGGTGTGCAGCAAGCAGAAAGAAAAGAGGGCAGCTTTTTCTTCCGTTAGATGCTTACCTTTGTGGGTGTCTCATTGTTTCTTTGGTCTCATTTGCATCCTCTTGTCTGATGCAGGTGTCATCATCAGAGCAGGTTTTGTTTCGACTTAGGGCAAAAAAAGGTGTGTGTGTGTGTGTGTGTGTGTGTGTGTGTGTGTGTGTGTGTGTGTGTGTGTGTGTGTGTGTGTGATTTTGACCTTGGACTATCCTGTCACCAACAGCAGAGAGACCTGCTGGATTCATGTGCTTTCTGAAAGACATGCAAGTGGAAAATAGCTACAAGGGAACACAAAAACAGAAATAAGACCCCTTCATGTTCTGTTGAGACAATTGCAAACCAAGATCAAAACAAATGTGTTGATGATGAGCACACTGGGGAAGCCCCACATAAACCCGACAACATTCACAATGTTTACGACAAACAATGAGTCACTCTCCACAGGGTAATTTGAGTGAATTACTTCTCGGGGCAGGTGAGCTCTGAGGTCGGCTGGCATTTTCTGAAAATATCAAGGTGTTTGTCACATCACATCACACATACAGTAAAACAGAGGCATTCTTGACAACCTGCTGTTTTGTATGCAGAAACAAAGAGATTTTATGAAGTAAAGCTTCTTAGGACACATGGTGCTGCACACATAGCCATGAGGTGTGCATTCATTAATGAGTTGAAACAAGTTCAAGAATTCTGTAAAGGAAAAAGGTATGTTCTCGAGCCGACAGACTTCACCTACAGAGGCGCTGTAGTGACTGCAGTACTTGAGGTCTGAAAAAGACCGTGCAGCTCTATTTCAAACTGAGGGGTAGTGCACAATAGTGCTTGTGCAGCTGTTTGTTTGCACACCAGGGCTTTAGTTTCTGTCCCACTCTGCAAAAGCCAAGTCAGTAAACCCACAGTAGGTCAAGAAGCCCAAGGCTATTTGAATTGCTATAAGTAAAGGAAACAGGAGCCACCCATTAACACAGAGGGACTGCAGCTTTTGAAATCATTCAGAAGAATAAGAAGAGCATCTTAAAGTCATACTTTGGGTTACACATAAACTCTGGCATGCTGAATTCCTTTTAGCCATTCACAGTTTACATCTCTTTCATCTTTCTATCATCAAGAGATGTTATGCTGCTGGTCCACTACAGTCAGCTACAAATAGACTACAGCAAAATGTACCACACCCCAAGAGGATGATGATGTTATAATCTGTATTATTTGTATTGTTTAGCAGACAGTTTCTTACAGCACTGGAGCAAGGTCAATTCATTTTTGACTGCTATAAGCTGTGTTTCAGATCGAAAGATAAATATATTATAAGACAAACCTCAGAATGTCAGTTTCATTCATTCATTCATTCATCTTCTATACCGCTTAGTCCCCGTAGGGGTCACGGGAGAATGTCAGCTTTTATTTTTTAATTTATTTTAACTGTACACTGTATGAAACAGTGTTTTTTTTTTTTGCTTTTACCAGATCATGACCATTTTGCTTCACACATGGTTTTGTATGGTTTGAATCATGAGTTCATCCTGTCTTCCTTTACACTGTCCAAAGGTTAATCTTGGTCCATAAACTTTGTTCCAGAGCTTTTGTGGCTCATCTTTGTACTCTTTTTGGAATTGATTCTTACTGCTGATGAGGGGTTTGCATCTTGTTGCATGGCCTCATTTTTTCTCATAAAATTGTCACCTGTTTTTTATGGCTGACCTGCTCTGTGTCCCTGTGTATGTTGGTCAGTAGTTTCAGTAGTAGTCTCATCGGTAGTTTTCCTCTTTTCTGAGATGAAAAAGGTTCCGAGTAGCATACCTTTCTTCCCTACACAGCCCTCTGGTTTTTATGTTGATTTATCCTTTTAAACAAGTACAGTTTTTTCAAGCACAGGTAAAACCCAAGGCTAAAACCAAGAGTGGTCATTTAGAGATTATCTGAACAATCAGTCTTACAGGACACCTTGGTAACAAGACACACCCGTCAGTCACGTGCTCTAATGTGTTTACTGATTTAAAAATGTGGGTCATCTGCTACAAAATGCGCGATATTCAATGCTGTCTAACGAGTTTTTTGCTGCTTGATTGATACAATCCACTATTGGAAGTTTACTTTGTAGCTGGCCATAAAGATATACCAAAGTGAGACCTGGTTTCAAATGAAAAGATGAACATCAGTGAATCTGAGGGTCAGATCAAACTCAAAACGGCAACATTTCAGGTATCTCATATTGTCATGCTGACGGCTTGTGTCTGATATTATCTTGCATCAAATTAAGAGCATTTACATGAGTTATACTTGATTGTATTTGTTCATAAAACACACAGCTGTCAGTATCAAGGACGTATGACTAATACGGATACAGTCTTATACAATAGTCCTGCAACTAGCCTACATTATTGGTTTTAGTGTTAATTTTCTCATTAAAGAGGTGTTGACTAATACTGCTCCACTCAAAAGGTTCAGACTGCAGAGATGCAGTCAGAGGAGGCCAAAGGTTAAGAGCAGGGACAGGACTGGTAATGTTAGTGGAAAGAATCCTGCTGACCTCTTCAGTAGCAGATCACTATCTAAACGCCAGCAGCTTCCTCCCTACATGTTCTTCTCTGAGTGCACAAACTAAGCTCTCCTCACTGCCACACCACCAGTTCTGCTTTTCTTCCACTTTTTGCGCTGTCATACCACAGCCTGGAGGAAAACGGGACAGCAGCCAAATGTTGTTGGTGGTCAGGTGTTTGGAGGTGACAGGAAGGTTTAACATTGTATGTGTATGAGCTGCACCATTTTGTTTTTTCACTGGGATATAAAATGGCTAAAAGAAACAGTTTTTATTATTCATGATTTAGTAATTACTGTTTCACATAGTTCCAGGCAGGACAACTGGAATTTGTATTTACTTGGGTTACGTTTGTGTGCAGTCTCTATTGCTGCAGCATCAGTTCTTAAAAAAGTCCACTGTCCGACAATACTAAAGAAATGCATTGTGAAATACACTGATTAAAAATCACTCATGCTAAAATGTGATTACTTTTCATTTTCCACGTGGAGTGTCAGATTTAATTTGTTACGATCAGTGTGTAGTTTGCATAGTCATTATAATTATTTATGTCTATGCATTAACTTCCACTCTCCAGTCTTCATCTGTGTTGCCTCCAAGCTGAACTATAAACAAGGGTAAATAGTTTTTATTTCAAATGCTTTTTATCTATCATGGAGAAAGTTCATGTTTTCAAGTCAAGATAAGACCTGAAAGTAAAAAAAAAAAGGACTGTGGCATACTTGAGTTGGAATGAGAGAAAAATGTGCTGGGGGAAGGAAGGTGAACAATAAAGAAAAGACAATGCAGGAAACATCCTGAAGGAACAAAAAGGACAATGCCACATTGTCTTACTCAGCATGGCTGTGCCATAGGTTACTTGTGAAAAAGGTCCATTCTTCTGCAAAATTCACTCAAATTTCAGCCAACATCAGTTTGTTGTATTCAAATGTTGCATCAGTCACTTTTGTAAAGGTTGGAATCATATGCTGAAATCAGAAGGGAAAATATTACCACACAATATTTCAATTAGCAACATGCTCTTATGTGTTTTCTTGTTTTCCTCTTGGCTCCATTAAAATAATCCATCACGGTCTTTTGCCTCACATTGTGACACACATTGACATATGGAAGGTCTTATCATCTGCTTCCATTGCATGCCTGCTGGATGCAACTTGTTAAGGAATCTTTGGATGATGTAATTCACAATGTGTGGAATTCATACAGATCTGCTGTGAGGATCATCTTGCAGGTCCCCGGGGTAAAAGGTGGAAGGACAGCCAGAGGCGCCACATCCCCTCTCTACTATAGATGACTGTCAGTGCTTGTTCTCTTCTCTTTACCAACACTGAAATTGTAAGGAGAACTCATGTTTCTTCATTTAGGGGTACTCTGCAAATGCAATTGTCAGTTCCTCTGTCAACACACACTTAACTGAACAGATCCCTCTAGAAAACATGAAGCCCCGCAGGAACATGCCAGACTGCACGTACACAAAGGCTTATGTTTGCATGGAAGGAAAACCTCTGTCCTTTACATTGTATCAGTGTATGTGCAGAGGAGAGAGGAAATCCCTGCTATCTTCAAAGCCTCTTTACCTATTACCTATTACATTTATAGTATCAATACAGAACAAAAACAGACTCAAGATTATTACAGCATGATCACTGCTTACTCATTCTGTGCCTTTGATTTTATCTTTCCCTTCATTGAGCTGCTTTCTTTGACACTAACTCTCCCATCTCAGAGGTTATCTCTCACGCTCTCACAGCAGGCTCATATACCTCCCTCAGGCAGACACATGTCAAACCCTTCTCCATTACTCTCACACCTGTCAGAAAGCATGAGAATGTATCCTCTCCATGCAGCTATAATCCAATAAGTATTTGATTCTCACTCTTTGTTATATAAGGACAATTTCTAATCTATGGTTTGCTACTATATTATTACACTCTGTATAGCTCACACAAATCTCTTCATCGATGAATGATTATATAGACAGATCTTCAGCATTTTAATATTTAAAACAAGCTACAGTCTATATTTGGTAAAAATACACAAGACAACATGAGCTATCCAGGTCAGTGGAACTAGTCTGTAATGAAACTCAAAAGTGTGTATGAACGCGTGTAAACAGGCCCCTCTGTCTCTTGCAAGATCAGGCATGCCCTTGACTGGTCCTACAGCCATGTCTCAGTGAAAGAAAACAGTTGCCCCCTGAGGATGATGTCAGAGTAGATGATGGATGACATCACAGACCACAACACCCATATGTCTACAAATCAAAGAGATTTGTAGCTCAGCACATCCGTTTTGTGTTTCCAAAAGTTGGAATATTTTACTCAAATTGCTCAATGAATGTTCTTGATTGATTGAGCCTCTTTCTTTTTTCAGCTATGTGGCTTTGTAATGATTAAATTAAGCACAAGGCTAAACATGCAAAGTGTGGTTAAATCTCTAAACTGAAAAAATAACATGAATATGTCTATGTTCCTGCTTTGTAAATGTGAGGACAAAATGTTGATGAGCAATAGGTGCTGTCATATCCTGAACCTGCTAATGTGTCCTAATTCCACCTCACAAAATCCCCTCTCCATTTGTAACAGGAGAGAGGGTCATTGACCCCAGTGAGGCAGGTTAATCTAGGGCTAATGGAGACACCCAAGGGCCCAGGTGTGCACCACCTGTGCTTTAGTCAGACCGCTCCTGCAGGTGAGCGTGTGGCTCACCCTCATCCCCTTCTCACCACTCTGGTCCCCCCACTGGTCTCCTTCAGTAAGCTCCTCTAATTGTCTTCTCATCCCACATCCCCTCCATAAGCTCCAGAACACAATCTGAGCCCCACCTCAAGCTGCCGTTCCCTTTTCCACTGTTTCTCTTTCTTCTCACGCAGAGGAATCTGTACTGTTTCAGTATGCAGCTGGTGGATGACAGACTGAAGGATTTCACTTACTTTCCACCAGACTGGTCAGATGAATGGATGTCAAAGTACAGAAAAGTCAAACAAAGTATGGATCTATACACTGTGCATTATTAGTGTTTTACTCATAGTGTATATCTCACAGTATATCTTACAGATAAATTAATCTATTATTCATAATAGTCACAGATAATCATCAGAAGGTAGGCAAAGTGGCAATACTGTATTTGGGAAGGTTTAATTAGAAAAAACAAAGGCACTTTTTGAAAGGCAACAAATATCACTCTATAAATGTATGTAATACTTATTATTTTGAACAACAAAACACAGAGGAGTCGCAATAAGGTTCTGCAGTTATGAGGATAGGTCCCTTGCTTGACAGTCAGATGAGTAAACAAATGGATTTCAAATGTAAATAAACTCTAAAACTGTTTACTGAGACTTGAAGTTCTGTAGATTTTAGCTTCTCACTTCTTCAAGGTCAGCTGAGGAAAAAACCACCTAACTATGGTGAGATAGTGATGATAAGTTTATCCTCTGCATTTAAGAGACCAGCTGCAACTCGATCCTTATTTCCTCTCACTTGTCATTGCTCCTCACCTCAAATGATGGGGTCTGTGCAAACAAAACTGTCTCCCATTTCCAGTAGGAGTGTGCCTGTGTGTTTGCTGGGCCTCCTCTCTTTAGCCACCCTCTCATTGTCTCCCACAGCCTTGTGTCCCTATTGCAAACATTAGCCACACACTTGTCATCTTGGCTTAATTAAAAGGGTAAACTTGACTAAACTTGTCCACCCCC